>SNQJ01S0035435.1:0-20615 GCA_010110895.2 Picea sitchensis | reverse complement strand
AAATTGCCAGAAAGCTATTTTGAGCCAATTGGAAAAGGTGGGTGGCCACTGATATCCACCTGGATAAATCCTCCCTCCTTAGGAAGCAATGGTCTCCATTGCGTTGAGTTCCCGGGGGAGAAGGAAAAACGTTTTTTGAATCTACATCTTGGTGAGCTGCTTGTCTTGTTGGAGACGTCGCGTTGCTCAGTTTGTGGAAGTCTATCACAAACCTGTTGAGGTTGAGGTTGCTCAACAAGTCAAGATACATGAAAGGACAGTGTGTAGAAGGAATCTATGTGCTTTGCTGCAACCTTGTTGATCTGCTTCTGTTAGATAGAAGGTGCTCGGGGCAAGGCTGTAGTGGTTGCAATATCCTTTTATTCTCCTTTTGAACAGATTGTGAAGAAGTTGAATTTTGTAGTATGAGATACTACCTTGCAACAATTTTTAGGTGGAACAATAGTCGAAAATACCTTTTTTATTTTGTAGAGATGATCCCCCAAAGTAACAATGAAACTATGGGGTCGAGACTCATAAACAACATGGTGTCTCCACATATATGGTTGGCCCAAGAGCACATCACAGACATCCAGTGGGGCAACATCACATAATACCTCATCCTTGAAGGGTTGGATGCCATATGATAATCGACACTTTTGGCTGACACGAAGATCTTGTCCTTGGCGAAGCCACCCGATGTTGTATGGCTGCAGGTGTGGTGTTGTCGACAACCTGAACTATTTGACAACCTCTGCTGAGATGAGGTTTTTCTGGATTCCGCTATCAACAATAAAATGTAGTGGGGTCTCCTTCACCCACATCTGTGAATGAAAAAGGTGCTCCCCCTCTTTAGGATCTATTGGTTCTTCTGATTGAATTGTTGCAGTAGTGACAATAGCAGTGGGATCTGCCTCAATGATCTATCCTTTACCATTATTTTTAGAATTATATTCTGAATCAGGGTTCGGCCCCTTGTCTTTGATCTCGGCCACCAATGACTGTTTTGAGCGACATTCATCGGTTTTGTGCCAGGGGATTTTGTGGAAATTGCACCATTTTCCATTGTCCTTCTTTGTGTTCCCATGACCCTTCTTTTCCTGTGTCTTGGACTGGTTTTCGGGAGACTGTTTGTTAGGGTTGTATTTGTCATACTTTGGTTGTTGCGGATTTACAGATATGAAATCCCATTTGTTCTGGTGCTTAAATTTCTTCTCGATTTTAATAGCATATAAATAAGAAGCACTGAGTGATGAGATGTCCAGAAAATCCATTTCAATCTGGATGTATCTGTGTAGAGCCCCATAGTATTTCAGAACCAAATGTCACTCGGAGTCTTTGATACCCATCTTCGTGCACAAGGTACGGAAGGTATTGGTGAACTCCAGAACTGATTGGCCCCTCTCTTGCCACAATGTGGCCCATCTCATGTACTGGTCCTCATAGTTTCCAACAGAGTAATATTGTTCCTTTACCGCATCCACAAAAAAATCCCAAGTGGGATTGGCCCCGTATATTCCAGACTCCTTTGTGGAACTTTGCTCCCAGTAAGTTTCCCACCAATGTTTGACATGGAAGATAGATTTAAGGAGTGAAAAGGTGATCGTTTCTTTGCCAAAAATCCTAGACATCCAAAAACCTAACCCTCGGAGATGAAGCACCAAAAGTCATGTGGGCCCCGTTTGGGTAAGTTAGTACATCAACTTCTCGGGGTCGTAACTTTTGCATACGATATTCGTTTTAGGTGTATGATAGCTCGTTGGAAAGGTATCATCGAGGATATTCCTTTTGGCATTTCAATCATTCCTTTAGCAATCAATGAGAACCTTTATCTCCAACAACCTTCATTTAGGCCCTCAAAATGGCCTCGAAAGTTAAAACCTGCTAAAAATAGTAAATTGCCAAAATTGCCAGAAAGATGTTTTGAGCCAGTTGGAAAAGGTGGGTGGCCATCGATATCCACTTGGATCACAAAGGTAGTCTTATACCTATCTTTTGGTGCTATCTTGATTTGGTGGTAGCCTGAGAATACATTGGTGAATGAGTATGCTTCCTGACCTCCCACATTTTCTAGCACTTCATCTGTAAAGGGTGTAGGGAAGGGCTCATGTAGGAAAGAATCATTGATATTTATCATATATACACATACTCTTATGCCTCCTTACTTATTCTCCTGAATTAACATGGCTCTTATCCATTCTATTTCTTCTATTGGTTCTATGATTATTGCTTCCAACATTCTATCGATTTTTGCTCTTACTTTCTACTTGTATATCAGGTTCACTTTGTAAGGCCTTTATCTGACAGGTATTACCTCTAGTTTGAGAGGGATCTTCATCTCTCCAAGTTCTCCTGCAATACCTTTCATTTCTGTGAAGGTTGTTGGGAACTGGTCATTGTACTCGCGTAGTAACTTTGTTATCCTTTCCACTGTTTTCTCGTCCCAGTAATCCCCAATATTGGCCAGCTTTGGATTCTCCCATGTTCCAATATTTACCTTATTTACTTTAATCGGCGCAATAAATTATTTTTCTACTAAGGAGGGCCCTGCTACCCCCCTTTCTCCTTCGATCTCTGGAATCTGGATATTCGGTGGATATTCTTCATCTGCTATCTCTTCTTCTACACGATAGCATGAAAACAATTCTTTGATTGTTCACCTATTCTTTTGCTAATATTTGGTCATACGATCCAGCTCCAATTGATCAATGAATATCAAGCCTTTAATTTGTTTTAAAGTGAAATTGGCATTGGGGTTCTCATGTTCGAATCAGAATGTGGCTATGAAATTATGTTGCAATATTGTCCATTCAGTGGTACCTATGCATAGTTCTTGGTCTACATACCAGTTTTTTGGAATTCCTACTAGTGTGTGAATGAAATAATGAGGCCATTCCTGAAGTGGTATCATCCTCCACTATGTTTTTCACTATTCTAATTTTTCTACAGGTGTTTCATTTCCATTTTATTTATGAGATACACTCCTCTTTTGTTCTACATCGAATCTAATGTGCATTAGTCTTTTGTATTGGTACTAGTCTTGTATATTTTGTTTGTGCACACCCCACCATCTTGCAGGTGTAGCCTTAAGTGTGATGTTGAGATATAAAAATCTATGATTGGGTGATACTTCCTCTTCATATCTCATGAGAAATTATTCCAAGACATTGATTCCATAGAAAATTGGAGGTTCTTTGATTTTTGTCCCAGCCCACCTTATTCCACGGTCTATTTGTGTGCATCTTTTGGTTGAGAGCTCATGTAGGCACTGCTGCCAATTCTCAAGACCTATGTCTAAGTCAAAATCACATGATATGATACTTCTCCAACTAAGTAAACCATTGACAGTTGGATTAATGTAATCTTCGGTATGTGCGGTGGTCCAGTAAAACTGGTTAATTTCTTCCAGATCTAGACATGTTGGTTCTACAAATATTTCAACTTCAGATGGATCTAGGGG
This sequence comes from Picea sitchensis, assembly GCA_010110895.2. Taxonomy (NCBI): domain Eukaryota; kingdom Viridiplantae; phylum Streptophyta; class Pinopsida; order Pinales; family Pinaceae; genus Picea; species Picea sitchensis. The sequence goes on along the minus strand of SNQJ01S0035435.1, from coordinate 17,176 downwards.
CGCAATAACCCTGTATTCTCCTTACTCAAATTTCATCTTCCTGGTCTTCATGTTGATTATCGCCTTATTTTCAAATGCCCAATCCAGTCCCAGTAATGATGGATATGGTGTTATGCCATCCACGATTTCGATCACTTCGAAGTCTGGCTTAGTGCACACTTCATCTATATCTATTGTCACTCCTCTCAACCTCCCTATTGGTAGAAATCTATGTTGGTTTTCTAACTTTAGTTGGATTGGTGAGTAGCCTAAGGTAGGTTCTTCCATGAATTTTCATGTCTTTTTGGGTAATACTTTCACTTCAGATCCCAGATCTAATATCACATTGCCCATGTTAAAATAGCCAATTTTGTCATTCAATCTAAACTCTCTGTTGGTTCTCCTTCTAGCATGGAGGTGATTGAATGTCCTATGTTATAACTTTCCCTTAGATTTTGTTGTTCATCTATCTAACATATTCTGTAATATTATAACAGATGATGGTTCCTTAAATAATTGAATACAAGATTGTAGGAAAGTTTTAATACAACTTACTTGGTTTCCCATGTGGACTTCACTGGTATGGTCCAATGTTGATGACATTTCATACATTGGGACGTCTTGCGTATGTTGCGTGGTAGATGTAGAGACAACATTATTCTTGAGAAATTCTTGTATGGCCTCCTTAAAGGTCTCCTTCTCCTTTCCTACATCAAATCGCTTGGGTGGCTCAGTATTCTTCTTAATCCACTGGTTTTGTATTGGTTCTTGTTTAGATGCATCATCTCCTATTTTAGCACCTTCGTGCGTCACTATGTTGATGTTCCTGTCATATTCTCTAGCTTCTGTAAAGATCCGTTGTACATTCTGATTATTCTGTTTATGTTTTTCATGTATCTTCCCCAACAGTATTGTGCAATCCTCTGTATCGTTATCTGTTGCGCAACAATACATCCATGTCACAGGTGGTAGTGGACATTCTCTTGCATAGTTCCCTGGTTGTTGGCAGTTATGGCACACTATTGGACCTCTTCTATGTCCAAATAATCCTCTCCCTCATCCTCCTCCTATGTACCCAACGCTATATCTACATGGTGTATTGTATTGAGGTACCTAATTATATTGTGCAGGGTTATAATGTGGCTACACAGTGTTATACTACGATTGCGTAGTGTTATACTGCAATGGTGCCTGATTAAATTGAGGTGCAGCTTTCCCTATAATCATTTTAGATTTCACCCTATATGTGTCTGACGTCCTTTCCCTCATCATATCCATTGTTATGCAGTCTTTGTCATCGTTCCCTACTGACTTGAAAAAAGTGAAGTATGCATTCTTTGGTATTGTCTGTTATTTCTGCATCATAGGACAATGATATGGATCATGCCCGTGTGTCTTGCAAATTTCACACAAGGGTCCTCTTGTTGGCAATGGATTTGGCATCCCTGTTTCAATATACTATGCGAATGTTGGAAATTCCTTCTTATGCTACCCTTATCTTCTAATGTGTCACACTAAACATCTTCTCACTTATCTTTGCCCTTATTCTGATTGAGTTGAAAGGTATGATTCTTCAGATCCTCCTTCAACTCCTCTATAGCTGGATCTATCTTGTGGTATTGATTCTCCTCCATTTTCAAATCTGCCTGCAGAGCCTCTACTTCAGATTGGAATTCATGTTGTCTAAGTGGGTATTTCAGGTGTGGTAATAGAGAATTCACAAACAGATTCCTATGTTGCATGTCAATCATGGCATACCTCAATTTCACTTTCAAACGTTTAAATCGATGGCTAATTTCCCACATAGATTCTCCTGGTTTCTATCGGATTTATATCATCTCGTTCATGTATTGATCGTCTAAGATCAGCTTCTGGAACTCATTAATCAGTAATTTCTTGACGTATGGCAGTGTCTATGTTGTCCCAGGTGGATTGTTTACCTCTAGACTCATGTACCATTCTAGTGTGCAGTCTCTTAGCGTGATAGCTAGTTTCACAAGTTTAGTGTCTTAATCAATGATTTGTTTTCCTTCCCAGATATTTGTAAAAATAAACAAGTGTTTCTTAGGGTCTTTTGTTTCCTCTCCTTGAAATTATGGTAACCGAATGGTGGGATCATGTCCTGCCATTCCAAACTATGTTAGACTAATACCTCTGTGTGATGTACATCCCAGACTAATATTTACTGAGCTGGCTCCCCAAGTTGATGCATTGAAACTAGATCCAAGTCCTGTCATTCATCTACCACTAAAATTTGGTTGTCTGTATGCTGGTGTTCTTTTGGGTGTAGTAGTTGTACATGGGGTTATGGGTTCCACACTGACATTAACATGGATTGGAGTGTTGCCTTATTTTCCTGCTCTTCGACTACCTATATTTATTTCATAGTTTGTGTGTAGGAATTCCTCAATCTAATTCACATCCCGAATATCCTCTACCTCTTCTTCATCATTGTCCAAGCCTTCCTGCATGGCTATGGATCTCTTCTTATTGTTCATCTTGTATTGGTAGGGTACTCCACTACACATCCTTCCCATTGTTGCCATGATATTCCTGATCTGGTCTTCCTCCATCATGATTGGCTTGATAGGTTCATTCTTCCTTCCCTTATCTGTTTCTTCCTCCATGTTTCCACTTCCTTTCAGTGCTTCCCCCCTTCCCCCATGCACACAAGGAAATTTAACTGCATGTTGCCATTTTCATTACCTCGTTGTTATACAACAAGATCTTTATAGAAGTATAAAATGATCTAATATACCTTCCTCGAGGGTCATGTAGAAAATATTTCTATGTTGTGTTGTACAACTTCGCGGTATCTACTGCAAATTCTGTTATAAATCCTGCTACAATATTATATAGCCAAAAATCTACTACGTGGGTGAATTTGTTATTCACCTATTGTAACTGCGCGATCTGAACTGGGTTCCACTCTAACTTTCAGATACGATTCGTTGCATGGTTGTCTTTCAACCTCAATATCCACTCCAGCAATAAGTGTGGAAAATCACAAAAAAATACTTCATGCATATCAGTAAACACATATTTCTCAAGATATTTGTGTGGTGTTACTATGGGGTTTTTGTTATTTTGTTGCGCAAACTCTAGCTCCTTTGTTTTAAACCATCTCTCTATTTCCTCCTTCGTGGGTCTCCAAGGTATAAACATTCCCTTCTATATTTTCATTCCTTTTGACACTTTGGTCCCAGATCCAACATTCTTTTAATAGTTTTTCAACAAATCAAACATTCTTTTAACAGATCTTCAACAGATATCATCCACTCAATCCTATGTTGTTCCAATCGAAAATAGAACCATTTGTTGGTCTCTTATCTTAGTTATAATTTTAACATGATTTGACCCATCTTCAAATCTATTGGGAATCTAACAAAGCCTCTAAAACTATCGACCCTCCTAGTAAACCAGAAGGCAACACAACGCACAGAGTGCACTACGTAGTCTCACCTGAGATAGTCTTAATGGGTGACTGCAATGATCAAGTTATTGCAGTCTAGGACTGAATGGGGATCTGTGAATTGGGCATTATGAGTTCTATCTAATTATTAGAGAAATGTATTGTCATTCTCATTCATGCATGTAGCGTAATTAGATCCATTAATTCATTCATACATCATTCTAACACCTATTATTGATAGTAAAAGGGACACAAACATTCAATCAAATAACACAGGTGTTACCATGTTTCACCCCCTCCTAGGCTATGTCCAAAAATATTTGTCTCTCAAGCTCTTTTATTATGTCAGTTCCAAAACTACAACGTTGTGCACTTTACAACTCATCCTCAGTCGGGTTGATTTCTATTATGAGGAAGACTAGATCACACCAAGCTCCTCAACCTATGATCTAACCATCAAGATATACCATTCTGACCCTCTACAACTCAACAAATTACAAGACTAGATCGAATTATAGTCGTGCTTTAGACCAGTTACTCCTTCTCATGCGAGTAACACTCAATAAGAAGAACCCCCACCTAGACCTCCTAGGTATCTATTTATATGTGTTTTTGGCTCATCAGCCATTACATTCTCTTACCAAAACCCTAACATAGTTAGGTCTTCTTGCATGCTGGCCTTGCACGCTTTCCTCCTCTGCATGCGCATTTTCCTTTCATCCACTTATTTTACTGTCAGATTCCTTTCTTTCCCATCTTCTTTCATGCATGCCTCACATGCCTCCCTACCAACTATATTTACTCTACATCATTCCTTTTCCCAAAATGGGCATGTACCCAACAGTGGGGCTCCTGACGATCTACCCCAATTCTATGGATCTTCTTTACTTCATAACTTCGGAGTTCGAGGATTTTAATGTTATATCATCTCTATTCTCCCTAGGTAGAACTTTGCCTAAGTCTTCTCATTGAAGATCCAACGGCTAAGGGAACCCTCAAACATTCTCAATCGGTGGCTCGCACTACTTCACGATGGGGAGTTGGATCCAAGTCTAGTCGGTAAGATAAGTTCATATATCCACTAGGGAACCCACCCAACACCAGTCAACCATATAGGTGACCGTGAGTCTCGATCACCTTCGACTAGTTTGTGGCTATTAGGACTGACAATACTCCAAAGTCCGGGACTTTCGTAGATTATAAGCTAAAAGGACTTGGATCCCTTAGGGTTAGCATAGGGTTTCTAGATCTTGGTCACATGGGTCGTTCTAAATCTCATGAGTTTAAGAAAAAAATTCTCATCGTGAACTCGCTAAGGACTTGGGCATAATATCTCAGTTGCACGGCAAGGATTTTGAAGAAGATATACTCTTCAGACGGACAAGGCTAGATTGATGCAATACTTTCTATATCGGTCATCCTACAAGTCTATGTCCCACAACACCTCGAAGGTTAAGCTAGGGCATATAGATGATCAATCATAAGAGTAAGTCCACAAGAAGATAAATGCATGCACATAACTTGATCATTCAATATAGAGATCATTCTTAGATGTATAAATACATGCATTCGTTCATTATTCCATTTCAAAACACAAAGTATGCAAAAACTTCTGAGAACCAGAATACACAATGTGATTGTTGAAAGGGGTTCTTGTTTCCATCCAACCATAGGCTCAGTCACTCCTAACAGATTTACCACTAGCCACCCCCAAGCTAGACCACAATGCTCTAAGAGAGAATTCTTTCTTCCATCTCAACAACAGTTAGGGACAGAGGTTCCTCTCCTCCTCCCACAGGATCTTCACAACAGATTCTCTCTATACCAAGCAAGGATTCATGCCTGAGTACTTCCTCAATCACTCAACACCCTCGTTTATCAACTTGTATCATATCCCTACTAGCCACATCCTACAACCAGAAGATGTTCATTTCTCAGTTCTTCCTCGAACTTGAGAGCTTAATCTCTCTTCTCTTCTTCTCTTCGTAGCTCCTTCCTCTGCCCACCATGCCTTCCTTTCTTTCCTTCCTCAACAAGATTGCATGTGTTCCAAATTCCCAGTCTAAGGACAAGTCTAAAATCCTTACATATGGGCACTCTGTCCCATATCCTCATTAAATCTTGAGGAGGTCTTCCCACCTACCAACCTGACTGTAACTCATTCTTGGGTCAGAGCAATGTTCTGGTCCTGAAAAATTAAATCTAGCAAGGTATTGATTTGGTGGGGGTTATCTCAACCATTCCTTGTTCCTCTCACCATATCTTTCATATCATCTACGGTCTACCTTGGGAAACCCCCCTTTCAATATTTATGCAACACTTATCCATTTTTTCATAGTAACAGAAATTACATTCATTGACCTTTTATACAAATGTTCATCAAATCAAGCATTCACACATATTGGTTTTTCCATAATCTCTTGGAAAATATAGTTATATTTACAAATTGGGGGAAACATGGGGTGTTACATCATCAATTTGCTTAGTCTACTTGAGTTTATCCTAGTGTTACAATTTTAGAATTTGTAAATAGAAAATATCAAATGAATTTTATGTTTTTCTTCTTCTATTGAAGGGAAAATTAGATTTATCATCCTTGGATACTTGATTCTCTATCCAATTTTGTTTATCCTTACTCTATCATATCTACTTATGTTTTTAAAAAGGATTTAATTAATTGGGTCATGCCTTTATTTTTCTGACTTTGAGTTATTGGATTTTTCATTTATATTTAAGGTTAAAAGGATTTATAAAGTCAAATAATATTTACTCTAATATGCTCTGACATTGTTTGCTGAGCCACAAACAATCTCATGACTAACATATTTTTGGCATCGTTGTTGGGGATGAAATTGAAATTGCATTTTCCATGGGGTACAACAAATACTATATCTAATTTTGCAGGGTGAATATAAATCAGAAATCATAAGGCTCTTCAATAATTCACCTGGTGACTCTACGCTTTTAAGGAACTACTTATTTTTATTGGGGACTTCACTGGTTCAAAGATGGAATTTGGGAGAAAGAATACTAGACATAATCTAGACAAAAACAAAGAACACCTGTCTCAGATCCAGAAAAAATCCTGAAACCTAAGGGTTATCAAAGACAAATTGTTGCATCAACAGGCAAGGTCTATCATCCCAAAACAATTCAATCTGAGATTACTTCTTTTGAAATCAAATTTAATATCGTTGATCCTAAATTAGTAACGTATTAATGTTGGTACATCCCATATTCATACTAAAACTTATGAATAAGTAGTTAATATTAATGAGTTAAATGCTAGTGTTGTTAGCTCTTCTAAGATAGAAATTAGAAAGTTTTGAGATTGAACCTACTAAGGTTAAATTATATGACTTGAAAGGTAAAATTCAATCTTTAGACGAAATTATTTTTGGAGAAAAACCTTTCCATACTAAAGGAGTTTATAATTTGGAGGTTAAGGAGGCATCACTAGTACCTGGTCTAATTTACCGTAGGCCTAAGTTTAGCCTTTCTGAACCAAGAGTTTCTATCCCTGAATTTTCAGAAGATTATTCTTCTTGTTTTGATTCTTCTATTGTTATATCTCCCATTTCTTATTATCAATTCAAAGAACAAGATACGTCATCCCAAATTTTACCTAAAGTTTCTTATTCACGTACATTGAAGTATCCTTCACCTTATTACTATATTTCTAATATTTGTCGTTATTTCCCTAAAGCTATCAAAGCCTTAGTTGAGCAATCTTTACATATCTTTGACAATCTACATTTTGAATCTCACATCCCATATCCAAAATCAAGCATGGTTGGAAATGTCCTTAAAGGGGGTGCATAGGTAAACCCACCACCTCCTCCTCCTTCCAGAGTCTTAATAAAGTAGCTTCTAGGTATACCCCTTTGCTATTACCTGGTAATATAAATGATCTCTATGATAATTATGTAAAAATATTACCCAAATTCAATGGGGAGAATGATTTGATAGTTGTAGAACATTTGGTGTTCTTTGAATATTTTTTTGATGTGGATGGAGTAGAACATGAGTACATATATATGAGCCTTTTAGTACAAACATTTGAAGGAGAGGTAAGACTCTAGTTTAGGGGATTACCTCCTAACTCTATTGATTCTTATTAAGCCTTAGAGGATGTTTTTCTTAGACAATGGTGGTGAAAGAAAGATCATTTGTATCATTTAAATTAGTTTGGGGTATTGAGGAAAAAGAACAATGAATATGTATCATAATTTATTAAAATATTCAATAAAACATACAACAAAATTCTTCCTGGTGTTAAGCCATCACAACCTGCTACACAAGTTACTTTTGTAGGATCCTTTGATCTAGACTTTGCATTATTTTTAAGAGAAATAATGTCAAGAACATTATCCAGAATGAAAGAGGATGCAATAGAGATTGAACCAAGCATGCTAGCATCATTTAAATTAAATACTAAAGATGAAACTCGAGATAGGGAAAATAAAATATTTAAGGAACAAGGAGGACCATTAGGCTTAGGGAAAGCTATTCAAGACGATATGATTAATGAAATGGATAAGTTGATAAAATATTTATCAAATACGTTATCTAGGATGGAAATGGAGAGGGTTAAACTTGAACTTAATATTAGAAATCCTAATCAGTTTAGCAGAAATTTCAACACTAACCCTCAAATTCAACATAGACCTCCTAGAAATGATGATCAGAAAATTCAAGCACTTTTTAAAAATGAAAAATTGATAGATGATGAGGAAGATCAGGAAGAAACATAAGAAGAAATCAATTTGGTTGATGACGATGAAAATAATCCACATGTAGAAAGAAAAGAGTATGAACAATCTCTCAATTTTGGACAATTTTTTGATGAATAAAATATAAACAATCTAGATGATTCATCCTCTCAATATAGGTTATTTGTTTATGAAATTCATGTTGAATTACATAACAAGTATGATTTGAGACCTAGACCAAAGAAAATTGTTGATCAAAATCCACCCAAGAAAATACTGACCAAGGATAATAGTAATGAAGCTTCAGCTTCAAAGTAACCTATAGATCAGCCAACAGTTAAAACTTAGCCTATAACCAAAATTCAAGAAACAACCAAAGAGAAGGAAATAGAAACAAAAGATCCAAAAAAATATTTTGGAATATTTAATCTGGAACATGAAATAAATAAAATCAAAATTTTAGTACCTCTAGTTGAGTTAGCAAAGAATGTTGTCTATAAAAAAACAATTCTAAAATCATTAACTTTACTGACTCTAAAATTCACTTAGATATCATTAATCTTCAGGATGAATGCCCAAAGATCATGTTTAGAGGAAATATGGAAGATAATGGCGATTTAATGGAACCTTTTTACATTTCACTAATTGTTCATGATCACCTTTGGCATAATTGTATGTTGGACTCAAGAGTGTCTCACAATATTATGCCTAAAGTTATAATGGAAAATTTGGGTTTACAAATAACTATACCATATCGAGACTTGTATTCATTTGATTCTAGAAAGGTAATATGTCTTGGTATGATTAAAGACTTGGTGGTAAATTTAGCCCAAATTCCTTCCAAAATCATTTTAATGGATATTGTTGTGAAAGATGTACCTGCTAAGTATGGGATGCTTTTTTCTAGATACTGGGGCAGTAATTTAGGGGGATCTTTGCAGTTGGATATGATTTATGCCACAATTCCAATTTTTTGTGGGAAGTTCACTAGGTTATATAGAAAAAAAAAACTATCTTATACATTTAGTGATCCACAACACCCTCATAATTACCCAGTGTACCCTACAGACTGGGACTTGGGAAATTGTATATTATCTGTAAATAACGATTTTGAATCTAGTACAAAATTTGAGCATTTTTTCAGAGTAAAAAAATGAAGAAATTGAACAAGGTATTTGGGAAATGTATTTTGATGGTGCCTCATCCTTGGAAGGAGCAGGGGATGGTATAATTTTTATTTCACCATCGGGTACTAAAGAAATTTATTTTTATTATAGGTTAGAGTTTGAAAATGATGTTTTTAATCATGTTTGTGAACATGAAGCCTTGGTTATAGGATTAAAAGAAGCAAGGAAATTACAAATAAAGCATTTAGTAGTTTTTGGGGATGTCGAGCTTATTTTTATACAAGTGAGAAAGATTTATTAATCCAAACATCCTAGGATTGGAGCTTATATGAATCTCATGTGGTATCTTATTGATAATTTCTTTTTTACTTTTAATATCACTGCAATACCCAAGTTGTGGAATATGTCAGCTAATGCCCTAGTTGTTGCAGCTAGTACCTTTAGAACTGTGGGCACCCCTCATATGAAATATAAAATTGAAATGAGACATAAACCTTCCACTCCATATAATACAAAACATTGGAAATGTTTTTAAGATGACCAACAAATCAAAAAAAATATAGAAATGGTAGATCATTTTGTTGAATTGAATATAGATGAGCAAAATCAAAATGATTCAAAATGGATACAAGGAGAGAACCAGACTGATCAAGAATTTCATGATAGGATTGTGGGTCAAAAAGTGTTTTTATTAAAAAATAATCAAATCCCGAAGGGATTTATTCCATTAGAAATACGTTTTGATGAAAACGATATTCTTTTTAGGTCTTCTTCAGTGCAACCACAATTGGAGGAAGTAGAATATTGTAATTGGATCTGAGGAAAATCCTAAATGCATCAAATTGTATGAGTATCTGTCTCATGAGTATAAACAGAAGTACATTGATATGCTCAAAGAATATGTTGATGTTTTTTCATGGTCTTATGAAGACCTTGAAACTTATTATACCAACATTATACAACATAAAATTCCTCTAAAGCCTGGTATCAAACCTTTTAAACAAAAACTTATGTAGATAAATCCTCATTTTCTTCCCATGATCGAAAAAGAAGTAAAGGAGTTACTCGATGCCAAAATCATAATCCCTCTTAGATAATCTACTTGGGTAGCTAATATAATACTAGTCGGGAAGAAAAATGGGGAAATTAGACTTTGTGTGGATTTTCAAAATCTCAATAGAACTTCATTAAAAGATAATTATCCCCTCACAAAGATGGATCATGTTTTAGAAAAAATTATTGGGGAAAATAGGATTTCCATGATAGATGGTTTTTTAGGGTACAACCATATCACAGTCCATGATGATGATAAAGAAAAAACTTGTTTCACAACACCTTGGGGTACTTTATGTACGACAATATTCCTTTTGGACTAATGAATGCAGGTGCAACTTTCCAAAGAGAAATGGGCATTGTGTTTGTTGGAGAAAGAGATAAGTTTGTAGTTATTTAGCTTGATGATTTAACTATGTCTTCATATTCTGATCAAAGTCATTTGAATCATTTGAAACAGACATTTGAAAAGTGCAGGAGGTATGGTCTATCATTAAATCCTAAAAAATCTCACTTTTCCATGAAGGAAGGAAAATTGCTTGGCCATATTGTTTCAAAGGATGGAGTTAGTATTGATCCCAAAATAGTTGATTCTATTCACCCATAAACAAGAAAGAAATTCAAAGTTTCATAGGTAGGATAAATTTCTCAAGGAGTTTTATGCCTAACTTTGTTGAAATTGTGAAACTTATTACAGATATGCTTAAGAATAATTATGAGGTAAAGTGGACCACATAATCAAGATCTTATTTCAATCATATTAAGAAATATTTAGGAGAATTTCATGTTTTGGTAAGTCCTAGTTTTTCTAAAGATTTTATGATTTTCTCTTTTGCATCTGAAAATACAATAGTTGTTGTCATGTTCCAGACAAATAGTGAAAATATGGAGCAACCAATTGCATTTTTTAGAAAAAGTATTAAAGACTCTAAATTAAAATACAACATCCTTGAAAATCAAGCATATGCAGTGGTAAAACCCCTAAAATATTTTAGAACTTATTTTATTCATTCTAAATTCATTCCATATGTGCCAAACAACACGGTTAAACATATTTTGGTGCAATATGATAGTGATGGTAAAAGAGGAAAATGGTTAGCTAAAATTAAAGAATATGATTTTGAAATTAAACCAACAAAGCTAATTAACGGTCAAGTACTAGAAATACTATTAGCCAAATCAAATCTTAAAGCCCTTGGAATTAATCATATTTCTGAAATATCTTAAGATTCTTCTTTTATAGTAGAGGAAACTAATATTCAATAGTCTATGAATAAAATCAATGAAAATTTTTCTTCTTCCAAGTGGTATCAAAGTATCATCTTTTATCTTCAAAATCTTCATTGTCCTACAAATTTAACTCCACCTAAAACCATATCATTAAAACTTAAAGTTGTTAAATATTGTATTATAAATAAACAACTTTATTGGAGATACCCACTTGGTTTCTTATTAACTTGTCTCATTGAATCTGGAACCAAAAATTTCATTGATGAATTTCATAAGAGAATTTGTGGAGTTCGTCATTCTTGGAGGGCCACTACGTATAAAATCCTCAAAGCATGGTATTATTGGCCTAATATATTTTCATATGTAAATGCTAAGATTAGAGCCTACAAAAAATGTCAATTTTTTGTTGGAAGACAATACTTACCCTCTCGACCTATAGTACCGGTAAAAGTTGAAGCTCCATTTCAACAATGGGGTTTTGAATTTATTGGGGAGATACATCCTCCTTCTAATTCCTAGCATAAATGGATTCTCACTGCTACAGATTACTTTTTTAAATGGGTGGAAGTAATTCCTACCAAAAATGCAACTAATGCAGTAGTAATGAATTTTCTAGAAGATAATTTTTAAACAAGATTTGGTTGTCCAAGAAAAATCATCACAGACAATGCTCGAGCCTTCAAATCTATGGTTGTGATTGATTTTTGTCAAAAATATAACATCATTTTAGGACATTCAACTCATCATTATCCACAAGTAAATGGTCTTTTTGAGTCTTCAAAGAAAAGATTAATGAGAATCATCAAAAAGGTTTTATACAATAATAAAAGACAATGGCACATTCACTTGAAATATATTCTACAGGACAACAGGATTGGTACTAAAAAATCAATAGGTATATCTCCTTTTCAGTTGGTTTATGAAATGGATGTTGTTTTTCCTATTAATATTGCTTTGCATGTTTTAAAGTTGTTTCATGAAGTAAATGAATAACCTAATGATTTGACTAGAAGAATGAACCAATTGGTTGAAATACAACAAGTAATAAATCAAGTTAATGAAAATTTCCAGGAATACCAAGACAAGAAGAAAGAAGTTTTTGACAAAAAATAAAAAGAAACAAGTTTTCTTCCTAGAGATTTGTTAATAAGATGGGATTCTAGGAGATAATACCCTAGCAATCATGGAAAGGTTGATCCCCTATGTTTTGGACCATTCAAAATTCCATCCATTGAAGGATTTAATTATTTACTATAAACAAATTGGATGGAGATCTTATTTTTAGTTTGTTAGGTTTTAAACTTGAATAAATAGGGCTTAAACCATTTTTCATTCACCTTTATTATTGATCTCTATAGAAATAGTGAAATTAATTGATAAACAAACTTTAACATGCTATTTTTACAAGTATGGTGAAAATATTATTTGATTCTTTATCTTTGATGAAATAACATATTTAGGGTAATCTCTTTGAAATTTTGTTCTTTCATATTAAAAGATAATTGATATTCTTCTCGAGAAAATAAATGAAATTAATATATATTTATCTACTCATAGGAAAGATATAACTAATTTTGAGGAGTTATTTATTTCAGGGTTATCTTAACATGTAGTCATTTATACATTATCAGTTTCTTTTAATAGTCATCATCCCAGAGTGTTTTAAAGCACATTGATTTCCCCCATCCTACAACAATAAGTAAAGTATCAAAGGAAGATGGTGAAAGGAAATTCATAAAATTGATTTCCCCCATATTGCCCAAAATGAGATGATGAAAGGATATTCATTATATTATTTCCCTCATCTCAATGAAACTAAAAGTTAAAAATAGTAGTATGGTGAAAGGAAATTCAAGATTGGGGAATGAAAACACCTTCACTAGGGATATGGACGCTTGACTCACATTGAAGAAATGTTTGTGATGACTATAATCAGTTGTAAATACACTTATTTATCAACCATGTTATTAAATCCATTTAGAAATTATGTGTATTGTATCCAAATGAGTTCTTATTCAAAACATGAATGAAATGGTTGTAATCTTGAGAAATGACAATTATCAGTTTGACCATTAATATCTTAGACTTACTCTGATTAATTACTTTAGATAGTGCCTGAGTAAACTTTGATAGAGGAATTCTTCATTATCCTGCTTGAAATTTAGAATACAACATGATTTAAGGTTATACTGTCAATAGTTCTAAGAAATTTGATATGAGATTTACATTTAACAAGTGAAAAATGTGTTTAAATTTTCATGAACAAGTTTTAGTTATAAGTTTGGAAAATAATGACTCCATGGCCTAATAGAAGGCACTAGGTCTACTATCCCCTAATGGAGCCTAATGTTGTTACAATTTTAGAATTTGTAAATAGAAAAATCTCGAATTAATTTTATGTGTTTCTTCTTCTATTGAAGGGAAAATCAGATTTATCATCCTTGGATACCTTATTCTCTATTCAATTTTGTTTATCCTTATTCTGTCATCTCTAATTATGATTTTAAAAAGGATTTAGTTAATCGAATCATGCCTTTCTTTTTCTGACTTTGAGTTATTATAATTTTCATTGATATTTAAGGTTAAAAGGATTTATAAAGTCAAATATTATTTACTATGAGAGGGTCTGACATTGTTTGTCGAGACACAAACAATATCTGGACTAACAAATCCGACCACATAGAGTCTTTTCCTTAAATATGGTAAAATGCAATTATGGCCTCTACATTTGATGGGTAATCATGCAACTAGAAATATTTCCTCATTCCCAAAAACCAAGCTTTAGCCTCCTCTACATTCCTATTCTCTCCATCAAAATTTGGTGGTTTGAGCTTCATGAGCTCTCCTTGTGAGACATCTAGCACTTATCTTCTCTTTTGATGTCTGACAAGGGACACACTTGGATTGCACATTGACCCTAATTTTTCATGGGCTATTTTGGTCAAGTGTGCTAGAGAGTGGTGATTGTAACATCCCCTAGCTTAATCGGGGAACATTACTAGGTAGAATAAACATAAAAGTCCAAATTTATCTGCTAGTTCATTTCCTTTGGCTTACTAGCCATGATTTATATACAATTTTAACACTATTTTTATACCCATACCTAAATGCATCTACAACACTATGAATGATCATGAATGCATCTAATAACTCATTCACAACAACAAATAAACCATTAACATGAAAATATTTAAGCACAACAATTAAACTCATGAAATAACTTAGAAATAGATAAACATTTGTATTTTAAAACACTTTTGAAACCAACTACTTGGAAAGGACGTTCCACCCAACCATAGACCTACTATTATAAATTTCAACAGAAAATTACCCCCAAGATAGGGCTAGGAATCCACAAGAGAAGGGTTTTTTTCACAATCCACTCATAGCTCACTATCACACAACCCATTGGTATTCTCCTATAACTATATTGAATTTACTCCATCTCTCTTCATATTGACCTACCCAACCGAAGGAATGTACCCCTTCATTTCTCTCAGTCCATCGGGTGTCCCATTCATTTATCAGGGTCTTTCTAACTCAAGTAACTAGGAATATCTCTAGTAGCAACTCAAGAGAACTTAGTTCCAGGAAAATTACCAGCAACCAACAACAAACACTTGTTGTTACAGTGGAACTCGCTCAAGATTTCACTCTTTATTATTGACAACCTGGCTCTTCAATTTCCATCTCCAAAACACTCCACATATGCTACAACATGCTTCTAAATTTTCCCATCCTTCTTGTTCTAGCTCCAGTGCCCTCTTTTCCTTCTCTCTACTTGTTGTTCACACCAAAGCTCACTATAAAAATATGCCTAATCCCCCATATGAATTTCCTCTATTTTCCTATGAAAATTGACTGCTTACTTTGCCCAATGGTGATTTCTTCATCCCCATGCTTTCCAATAACTATAGGATGTTACCTTCACACCCACCCTCTTACATGAGTTTAGTGATTGGGCTCTCATACACTCAAACTGAAAATTAAAAGTTATCCCCAATGATAATAAAATTCAAGAAATTGGGATGAAGTAATACCCATAATTAATTTCCCCCCTTTGAACCTCTCTTAGACACTCTCTTCTCTTGTGTAAAACTCATCCCCCATATTTGTCCATATTCTCAACAGCTAGTATCGCATTATATTTATTAAAATCAGAAAATGCATTTCGCATATTACATCGCTTGGCCATAGACACATTCATATCCACATTATGAATTAATTAAAATGGGGATTATAGTGGGAATGTTGCAATCACCCTCCCCTGAAATTGTGCATCATCCTTGATGCTCAACACCATGTTGAAATACATATACAATTTTGCATCCCAATCTTCAGAAAATAAAACAAAATTCTGCAATTTTTACCCTTCAACAATAGTCCCAACCATAATCTCTTGTTATTCTAATCATGCTAACCCAAGGAATGTGTCCCCTTAACTTCCCTGAATCCATCGAGATACACCATTATTTTATAGTGGATATTAGTGCAGGTGACCAATAATTTCTGAGATGTGGTTAATAATCTAGCTTCCCAAAAATGGAGTCTTGCATTTTTTTATCTTTTATTTTCTTCAAAATTGACAAAACATTGTGGGTATTCCTCTCGCATAGTTTCTTCATGATCCCATGTTGCATATTGAAGACTGTAGCGGGTCCATTGAACCTTTACCATCCCTATGTATTTATTCCTGAGAACTTTGAATTTTCAATCCAGGATGTGTATGTTGATACTGAGAGGGGGGTGAATCAGTATCAAGTACAATTTAAAACATTTTTCAACTTATACTTAAACCATTAAATTATATCCAATGAGCAATGAAAAATAGTATAAGAGTTACACCAATACAACACAGTACACCATGCACAATATATGAGAAATAATCAATAGTTATTGTCCAAGGGGTTTATATTATTATGAGATATAATAAAAATTTACATTAAATCATCGTCATCAACCAACCATCACATAGAACCTAATAATACTTCATGTGAATTCTTCAACTTCTGCAATTCTTCAATTCTTGGAATACTTTGATCCTACATATAATATTACACAATGTATTTTCTGAAAATTCTCCAATTTTCACTCCTTGAATCCTCCCCAAAAGGAAGTTATAGAAAGAATAGTAGACCTTATTCAATTCGGGTTTATTTAGGAGACCAAACTTGTATAGAATGCCCCATGCTCAATATTTAACATCAGATTCTGAAACTCTCACACATGAAACTAAAGTCTGTAATATTTCCAATGAAATTGGTTCCACATCATTTGGATTCTCTATGAATAAGTTATGATTGTTTTACCCGGAACAACTGTTTATTGACTAGCTTCAAGACTGGTCAAAAATCCTATCTTCCACAGACTGTATCTCCATAACTATAGCGAATCAAAAGCTGAAACTTTTACCACATATACCTTGACATATCTTCTCAATACCATAGAAATTTCATCATCTGAATCGTTCTAGAAAAAACATTATAGAAAAAATGGTAAGATGTCCTGAAAATAACATACCTTAGAACACATCACCAAAAGACTTCATCCTCCCTTGAAATCTGGTCTTCTTTACTTCTGATTTCCTCTAAAATTTGACTTGTATTTCAAATGAGTGTATACTGATATTTATTTATACCATTTATGTCACTTCCTTTTAACAT
>SNQJ01S0035434.1:47490-102827 GCA_010110895.2 Picea sitchensis | reverse complement strand
AGGATTTTATCCATTCTCTTATCCGCTGATAGAAGGTATTATTCTTCAATCTTTAGAAAGAGTCCAATGGAGTTTTCAACTGCTTCCATTTCTTTTTTGTTCCACAACTGTAGAAGGAAGCTCTGGAGGAGCACCCAAATGTGCCTGAAGCTGAAATACTCAGTGGCTGGATTAAAAATTAAGCGCCATATTTTTAACATTAAACTGCCCCCATCATAACTCCATAAGGTGTTCAGAACCTTCTCAGTGTCTTCGGGGTTTTTAAAAACGAAACCCGACCACCCTCTAGGCAAAGATAACAGTTTTGGAGTGTAACCCAACAACGGGAGCCAGTTCCACTTCACCCACTCCTCCATAGTAGTAGAAAACCTCGACCTATAAGATAATCTTCCCACCAGTGCACAGAGCGACAAGGTGCAATATTCCTCAAGACCTATGTCCATCCCCAGCACTAACTTTCGTTTAGTGTGCTTCGGCTTCCAAACTTTAACAGAGCGAGGATAATGACTTATGTGGTCTTTTCGGTCCATCTTACTCTCTTATTTCCCTAAGTCTGTCTGATGGGAACTAGAAAGACCATTAAACCAACCACCTATAACATGTGCTTTGACAGAAGAACAAGAAGCTTTTGAGAGGCCGACTACAGAAAACACAGGGCCAGTCACAGATCTTTTTTGAAGGTTTGCAGAAAATAGCTTATGACAAGGGTCGTTAGGTATAGTGGGTAAGGAGGTTCCCACAGTCACGTCAGCTTCAATTCTCTCCTCAGGGTGACGACTTGATGTATTAACTGCATGAAACACATCCAACGATGCAAAAATGCCATCCTCCTCCCAATGCACCTCGTCAGCCGCATTCACAAGTGCGCTGACATCACGTTCCATTTGGGAGGGAACTTGTAAACCACTAAAACCCCAACAAATGAAAATTGAAGAGGCGCCATGGTCATTCCAGTCCCATCAGTATTAAGGTGGTTCTAGAAGTACTAAGAAATAAATAAAAGGGATAAGAAAGGGCCTCGGTTCCTATGCATTGAGCAATAACTTCCTCTACCACTCCCAACAAACTCGAAGCTATTCATTAAAGTCAAACCATAGCTAACCCATCCTAAGACTTAAACGGAAACTAAACTACAGTTTGTTTGCAGAAGATGCATATCTTAGAGTTATACAAACCCTTTGAGAGCCAAAGCATCCTTTCCTAACTCCATTGACGTCGAGCCCTCAAGGTCTGCAACACTAGTTTTTTGAAAAAACTGCCTTCTCGCCCCTCTCAATGTGCTCTACAGAACTAAATTGTTATATGTACTAAAATGTTGGTTGATAATATGTTATATGTAAATAGGTAGGTTTACATGTAACGTAACATTAATGCCATATAAAGTATCAATGCGTTAGCATTATTGTTATATAGAATTACATTATATTTATCATATAATTTGTATGTTTATATTTAAATTTTATGTATGGTTTTAATTAATTTGATAATTTTATTATTTCTTATAATATATAATGATGATGATAATGGTTAATTTTTACTAAGATTAAATTTGGCTTATCAAACCTTAAAAAATGTAAGGAATTACTTGTTTTCTACCTTGTCCAACGTGTTGTTTCACTATGGAGCTAGTGAGAATTTGTTCTTATTTTCACAATGTTGATTTTCTTTTTACTCTAATCAAAACAAAGATATATTTTCAATCTTCTAGATTAGTGTTGATCACCTCCTTATAGTATCTTAATTTTCTTTTACCCTTTCATTATTTATCGCACCACAATTTCTCTTGTAGATGTGATAATATTTTTAATATTATCATTATTTTGTAATGTGACCTCTTCCTTTATTCACCAATGATTTAGCCAAGACTTGGTATCTTTATGCTAAACCCCCCAAGTGGTTTTCACTAGACTTTGAAGTAATTTAAAAAATCTCTTGTCTTCATATTATATGTATTTTCTTGTACATTTAAGTACCTAGTCATAGTTGTATTCTCAATGGGAAAAACTTACATGCATGAAAAGGATATGCTAAAATATATTATCTTATATAATATATATCTAAAATCTAAAAATTTAGCAACTTAATTTAATAAAAAAATATTTCATGATAAATTAGTAAAGATATTAATTTTATTGAAAGAGATGTAAATTTCAAATAATTATTTATATTAAATGGGGTTATATCATATTAATTTATAGTATTGCCTATGTAAACGTGAGTTTCATGAATTTTACTAATAATAATAAAATTTAAAATTTTATATTAAAATTTAATAAGGAAAAAACAATATTATTATAATAATAATAAAAATTAAAAAATTATATTAAAACTTAATAAGGAAAATTGCTAAAGTAAAAAATGTTATAAATAGAATATATTTTAATTAAAAAACATATTGTAAATTAAAGAAGTACGAATCAAAGCACTAGAATATTTTTATTTATAAATGGGATATATTTTAATAGGTGAAAGCGTTGGGTTTATTGTTTAAAGTTGACATTGATAAATTAGGAGATAAATTATTATAAAGTAAGAGAGAGAAAGGGTGGTGTTATCCTTCGACAAGTACCGGTGGAACTTTCAATATGATGAAAATAAAGTATAGTGTTGAAAATAAATTATTGGAGAGAGACTAAAGTACATCATGACGCCTTAAACAATGAATTAATTAATTTCTAATGTCATGGAAAGGTTGGTCCCAAAATTAGGTAAAGAGCATTCACATAATGTTAATGTGAAAATCCCTTGAGGTAGGTAGAGGCAAAGTGAAATTAAATAGTGGTTAACATATTTAAAAATAATGGTTTTGACATGTTTAAGATTATTTTGTGATACTAGTAGGTAGGACATCAACATAGTTGACTTATAGTTGTAGAAAATCTACCTATGAAGAAAGTGCACAACAAGAGGGAGGCCATTGAGATGGATTCCAAATTTGAAATTCTAATTTTGGAGACTAAGTTAGTTTATTAGAATGATGTTATTTAGAAAAATAAGATCCAAAATTTACTAATAAGAAAATATTGGAATTGGTTGAAGGTTAAGATAAACCTCCAATGGATGAGCCAAAACTTTAAAAATTTGAATCAAGAAATGAAGATGGTTTGTACATTATTGGGTCATAAGTTATAAACCACAATAAGCCTTATATAAGAAATATGGATATTGAATCAACCAAAGGTTAATATCAATACCTTCAATGGACGCTACCATTTAATCTTAGGAGTTTGGTCAAATTGCATGCCTTAGGTGATGTTGGATTAAGGGAACTAGATGAGTTCTAATAAGACGATGTGATAGGTACAACTATTATGAATAGTAATCAAACGAAATGGAAGGTAAAGTGTTTGAACAATGAAAGTGTAGAATCAATTAGTGTGAATGTGAAGAATTGAAAAAATAATAATAAATCTTAACATGTTGAATGCAATTTAACATATATGTGGATGTCAAGGTAAGCACAAGAGGTTGACAAGGATTTAGTTCAATGGAAAAGTAAGGGTGTGATTTGTAAACTATGATGGATATTTTACTAGAATAGTTCGTCACAACAAATCTTACAAGTTTTTGAAAACTCTTTGTTATGCAGTGTTTTATTTAAGATTGAGATTTAATATTACTAGATTAATGCACAAAATATTGAAATAAGCATAGATTGTTTAATAAATGAAGCTAAAAAAAATATCACACCATCCACACAATGAACACAAGATGTAACCTAGGAATCTCAATATGGAAAAACCCTTCCAGAAGGTGAGGACTATGCCTTAATCTTTTCTCCCCAGCTAGGAAATGCAAATACAAAGAAAGGTGAACTCATTATAAAGTTATGATAGACATTGTGGCCTATATGGTTACTACACAGTCTTCTACTTGTTTTTCTCCAATATCCCACTCCCTTGATCTACTCAACTATGTAACAATAAATCAATACAACAAGAATGGAACCCCTTCCTTTCCTATTGGCCAACTAGTATTTAATATGCCATAGTAGTCATCTAGGGCCAGGGTTATGGTTTTTGCATGCCTCCACTACCAATTAGGGTTAGGTTTTGGATCCTCTAAAATATCCTTGAAATTTCACACCTAACTAGATCCACATGTGTGAGTAATGGGAATTGATGTGGAATCAATACCATTGTGGTCAACAACATAAGTCAACTTGTGGGAGGCACAAATTCCTCATACACTCTGACTTAGGTGATCGTTCCTTGATGGAAATATCTTAATGTGTAGAATGTTTCCAAAAGGGTAAAACATTGTTGGAAAGTTATCAACCGCTAAAATAATTGTTAAATGCCTCAAACAGTCTCCAAAAGTTTCAGGATCCCAAATCACCAAAACAAAACTTGCCCCTAAAATAGGTCCTACAAGCCTTTAGCTCCAATTTTTTCCACCTATAGCGTATCAAATTAGATCTAAGTTTCTATATTGATCCAGTGAAATTCATACCTTCCCATTTTTGGAGGAGTTTAGTCCCCAAAATATTTTACTAAAGGAGGTGAGAAAAATTTTCCTCTACCTTATACCTGGAGTATAATTTGGCCTTTCTTGGAAGTTGTCCTTTCAACCCAAACTACCAGAGTTCATGTTTCCCATGTTTATTTGTTATGGAATTCTTTTGAAAAAATGTATCTCCTCTTAACTATTGTCAATGTTATGATGCTAAGTCCTCTATGTAGGTAAGAATTACCCATCGATCTCCTGGTCTAATATAGATGGCTTATAGAGTTTCATTTTTTCCACATTCATCACCAAGTAAATGCACATTTATGGAGGTAGATTAAAATCTAAGTCTATAGGCATGATCACCTACCTTCTCCAACACTTCAAAAAGACCATACTACAAAGCCTTGATCTTCTTATAGGACCCTATAGCATTTATTTATTAGATATGATAAGACTCTGTCTCCCACCTTAAATGTCTTCTCAATGATGTGTTGGTTATTATAGGCCTTGTAGATTTCTTGTGACTTCTTCAATGTCTCCTATACTTGAAAATTAATCTACTTAGTCTTATCAATGAATTGTTCACCCTTCATTGCTTCTCCCGTGGTGTATGCCTCTCCTCCTCCTTGTTGTCCATTTACAACATCTAGGGAAAAAGGTGGAAAATATATAAAGCAAGTGTCAAAAAGGAACTTACTGGTGGAAGTGTGGGATACTATGTTAAAGAGTGTTAAATATAAATCATTTTTTCATCCCAAGTCCTTAGGATGATTCTAATTCTAACCCCTCAATAATTCAACCAATGCCCTGTTCACTACTTCTATTTGTCATCTATCTCTGGATGGAAAGTTGTGGATCTCTTCAACTTCATTTCCATATTATCCCAAAGTGTATTCCAAAAGGCACTAAGAAATATGGTATCTTTATCTAAGATGATGCTCATTATTATCCCAAAGTGCACCTAGACCTTTTCAAAGAACATGATTCAACTAATATTATCCCTTAATGGTATTTTTATATGGCACGAGAATGCAAATATTACTGAACACGTCCACAACCACAAGTAGATAGTCATGTCTCCTCCTAGTTCTTGGAAACCCACCCATCAAATTAATGGAGATGCTCTCCTATGGTCTATTAGGTACAGGTAAGGGACAGTATAGACCTTTCTTCCTATTATCGGGTTTGTTGGAACAAAAAACATTACAAGAAAAACACCTTGTAGTAGAGGTTTTTAGCGTTACAATATTGGAAAATGTTTTTGTTGGGTTACGAAAAATGTATAAATATCTTCCTTTTTCCCACAGTTCATGATATGATTTTGATTGATTCTTTAGATAGTTAGGGATAGATAGGAAATAATATGATTAATATGTCTCTTAGGGTTGTTATTAAAGTTTTATTAAATAGATTCTAATTTACGATTGGAATGGTTTGATTTTGTTGCAGAATTGGATAAATAACTGTCAAAGATAACCAAAGAGATTTTGGCTATGCATAAGCTAGTGAAGGTTGAAGACTTTTTAGGCGCAAAGCAGTTTTGAAAATAATGCATTGTCTATATTGTAACTTTATAATAGTAAAGCAATCTTGAGGATCTTTTAATCCTCAGGATAGCTTGATTTACCCAAACATTGTAATATATAAGAGGGTAATAGATCCAGAAAACGGGAGGAAAAAAACGCATTCAAGTATTTAGATTCAGAATTGCTCTGCGCAAGCAATTTTTGTAAATGTTTTACCAGTCATGGAATCAATGAAAGTTTTGAGTGTTTCTATCACTTCTGTGCTCTGAGTTGTTTGTAGCAGTACTTTTGAAGACTGAGGGCCCAGTCTGAAGGAGCTACTATCTCATTCTGTAATTGTATTAGTTCGAAGTTTGATTTCTATTTTTTGATTCAGTGCTCTTTTACAATAGCCAAGGATAAATGCATAAGTGTGTTAATGATTTTATGATTGTTTGCGTATAGAAGACAGACATTTCCATCCATTATTAATGATTGTCATTATGATTTCCATTTCTGAAGTTGTTGCTTGACAGTTCCTCACATTTTCATCCATGTTGTTCCTTTTCCTTAGGTTTATGATTGTTGTTCCTTTCGGTTAAAGTTACAATAGTTGTTCCTTTTGGTAAAAGTTACATTAGTTGTTCCTTTCGGTTAAAGTTACATTAGTTGTCCTTTCTGATTAAGATTAAAATTTTTGTTTCTATATGTAGATAGAGTAATTTGTTATTTCCTTTCCAGTAATCAAAATTCGTAATTGATAGTTAATTTTGCAAGTCCTTACTTAGATTCAATTATTGTTTTTTAGTTAAGTGAATTCAATAGATTAATTAATTCTTTTCCATTTTACAACATCTTAGTAATCAGATCTCTATTCCATTAGTTCTTAGAATCTTTGGTGAATGGTTGAGGAACTTGATTGTTGATGAACTTAGATTTGGTTTAGCTACACAATTTTAGGCTACCTTCATAGACTTTGATGATATTCTTGAGATAAAAGACGAATCTCCGAGTTGATAAATTAATGTTAAACTAAGGTTGTTTTTAGGACATCTTTAGACACCAACATTTTGGCGCCGTTGCCGGGGAGAATGTCAAAGGTAGCATAGGTTGTGTCTCTGGAGGACCAGGTATTGAAGACGAAAGGTAAGAACCTATGCAGGTAATAAGTAAAATTCTTATGCCAACACTTACCTCCAGTCGACACTTAAGAGGCTTCATAGGTGCTTTCTTTTGTTGTTGTGTGAAGTGTGTATGACTAGAAAGAAGGATCTTGAAAAACCAAAACCCCCACCAAAAATTACCAAAACCTAGGGTTCAGTGATCCCTGGAAGAAGCACTTTCATAGACAAAATCATCAAAAAGCGTGAATATCAAGCTTCGGTTGGACCTAGGAAAGGACCCACCCGAATCCCCCAAGCAATAGTTTCACCAACTACGACCCACGCTGAGATTCATAGCAAAACTGAAGGGACTGAGCAGAGCTTTCAAAATACAGATCTCCCACCGCTCAACCCCTTAGAAGAGGGAATCTCTAATAATCTGGAGGAGGGAATAGGAGAAACTAGTGGGGTTGCCAAGGCATACCCACTATCACCACCTGACCCTAAGTCTCCTGTGAAAGAAGAAGACATATCCAAAATCCCAGATAAAGGGAGTGCAGTCAAATTCCTTGAAAGACCAAATAATCAACAATTTCAAATAGAATACCTGGATCAAGAACCTCATGAAAATTTTTGGCACATTTTCGATCAAATGGCACAACCAAATCGACAACAACCCTAGACCTCCACGCTAGAGTATCCTATAGTTGACCCAATTGCCAATGCCCTCACGAAAGCAATCCCCTTAGAAAACCTGCCAACCTTCCATGGATTGATTTTAGAAGACTCAGATGCATTCCTATTTGAATTTGATGTCCTATGTAGAGGGTATGATTACACCTCTGAACCCCAAAAATTAAAACTATTCCCCTCTACCTTGAAAGGATCATCCCTACACTGGTTCATGGGATTGGGAGGTGGAACCATCAATTCATGGGACCAGATGAAACAAACCTTCTTGTTAAAATATCTGGATTATTGTAGAACCAGAGACCTAAAAGATGAAATCTTTCAAATGACTGCGAAAGAAAATGAATGATTAGAAGAATATGTCGAAAGATTTCAGTATAATTTGCAAATATCACCCTATGGTACATTATCAGGTGAAGTACTCAAAGCAACTCTGATCAAAGGCATGAGAGATGAATGGGTAGAAACATTGAATTTAATGGGGAAAGGTGACATTTATCAGGAAACTTATGAAGATATTGTTCTATTGTGTATCAGGTGCTCACAAGGAAGTACATGGACTAGGTCAGGAATGCGGACGTCCCTCATAAGAAATAACAATATCTCCAGCAGGGGTGTTACGCGAGCTGAAATCGGTAATCTCCTAGAAAACTTTAAAAAAGATATTTTGAGCACTCTGACTACACAATTGGATGTATTGCAAGCTAAACAAAAAAAGGTAGAGGCAGAGCAGACCTTGGCTATATTTTGCCACAGGTGCAGAAAGAAACATGGTCCAAGGGAATGCCCCTTGGATATAGTTTGGGTTTGTGATATTTGCGCCAAGGATCATGACACAGATGAATGCCCATCACTCCCTGGATTGAAAGATGTATTCAAAGAAGCAGAAGAGGAAACAAAACCATTATATCTGATGGCTCAGCACCGTCAGTGGTAGTCCCGGCCTCAAAATACATTTCAGGACCCTTCCTCTTTCTTTCCTGGACAATACAATCAACAACAGAATCCTAGACAGTATAATCAACAACAAAATTTTGGCAGCACATGGCAGGGTTAGCCATTTACTAATCAGAACTGGCAGCCCCAACAGTACCCACCTGCAATTCCTACCTCGCCAAACCAGCCTGCCACAAACCCCAACTAGCAAAATCAACCAACTACAAGTTCCAATTGGCCAAATTCACAATACCCCACCTCATCCTGGAAAAATTCGAATAATACCTACCCTCCACAATGGCCTAACTCGACTACCCAAAACCCAAATCGGAACCAGAACTAGCAATGCCCCATGGGGATGAATAACCAACCTATGGGGATGACCTCTCAAACCAACCTCCATTACAAAATCCACTCCCATTTCCCCAATCACAATTGCACCCTCAATTACCTGCCCAACCCCACCCGAATCCAAATAACAGACTAGCTCAGCTCATCCAGATTATGGAAAGTCGAGAAGGGGAAATCAATCTAGTAGGGTGCAATGAATTTCGGTTAAGACTGGGGCGCGTCATCTCCCCTGACCAAAATGACGTTCCCCAAGAACATGGGAATGAAAAACAACCAGCAATAACACCCTCGACTGTGGTAATAACAGAAGAAATCAGGCAAGGGAGGGACACAGTCGAATCACAAGACTCTGATAAGGATGCAATTCCCTCCCCTCCATTCCTTGAAAGATTGATGATAGAGAAACCCACCGTATATCCTGACTTCGACATTGTAGGGGAACGCAGGAATTTATACATCAAAATTCCACTCCTGCAAGCCCTGCAAGACATACCAATCTATGCAAAGACAATCAAGGAGCTATGTGGGAGGAAGCTCGTCAGAAAAATAAAAAATTCATCATCAACAGTTCATGTAGTGGGAGCCTTATCTAATCTAATTTTGGGTAGAGAAACACCAGTTAAATATGCAGATCCGGGGAACCCCATAGTAACAGTTCAGATTCAGGGTCGTTCCTTTCCAAATACCCTAGTTGATTTGGGGGCGACCATCAATATTCTAACTATGGAAACCTGCAATGCCTTGGGTCTTCACTCTTTCGACCCAACTCCGATTATGTTGCAATTGGTCGATCGATCAGTGGTCAAACCACTTGGTACACTACATGATATAGCCATTTTAGTTGATTCTTAGGAATATCCCACAGATTTTCTCATCATCAACCAAAGAAGTGGACTTGAAAGGAATCCATTGATATTGGGCAGACCATGGCTCGCGACAGCTGATGCGTACATAGGATGCCAATCAGGTACAATGACAATTTCTAGAGGAGGGTTTACAAGGAATCTCATCTTATATCCTCCAACCAAACCTAGTCCAATGATCATACACCCGCATTTGCCACCACCACGATATCCCAAGAAGGATCTGTGTGCCCCACTCATGATGGAAGAAGCCCTCAAGCAAGGGAAGTCTCTGAACATTAATGCCAACCTAGAAGAGCAACAACAACAAAATCTAATCCAAACTCTCTCTAAATACCAACAATCTTTTGCTTGGGAGTACTCTGATATGAAAGGTATTGATCCACAACTCTGCACACACCACATTTATATTGAGAAAGACGTCTGACCTATCCGACAACTGCAAAGAAGACTAAACCCCCACCTCAGAGATATTGTTAAAGAAGAGCTACAAAAGATGTTGGACACAGATTTTATATACCCTATCTCAGATAGTCGATGGGTTTCTCCATTAGTCATCGTCCCAAAGAAAAACGGGAAGTGGTGAATCTGCGTTGATTACAGGGAACTAAACAAAGCTACTAAAAAAGATCATTTTCCATTACCTTTCATCGATCAAGTCCTGGATACCTTGGCATGGAAGAAATTCTTCTCTTTCTTAGACGATTTCAGTGGCTACAATCAGATCCAGATTACCCCAGAAGATCAGGATAAAACGACATTCACATGTCCCTAGGGTACCTTTGCCTACAAAGTATTGCCCTTCGGACTTTGTAATGCTCCAGCTACATTCCAAAGGGCCATTCTGAGCATATTCAGTGATATGATTAGCGAAGGGCTTGAATTCTACATGGATGATTTCACCCCGTACGGCGATGACTTCGATCAAGCCTTGAATAATCTGGAGAAGGTATTGGAACGGTGCATTGCTACCAGGTTATGTTTAAGCCACGAAAAATGTCACATGATGATGATAGAAGGTGTGGTATTAGGGAATTACATTTCTACAGATGGAATTAGAGTAGACCCAGCAAAAATTGAGGTAATTCTTAATCTACCTACTCCACACACACAAACTGAGGTACACATTTTCCTTGGTGCTTCAGGATACTATCACGGATTTATGCCAAATTTTTCAAAAATCATTGCGCCTTTACATGCTTTGACAGGTAATGTAGAATTTCAATGGTCTGACAAATGCGATGTAGCTTTTGCAGGACTCAAGAAACTAATCTCAACAACGCTAGTGTTGATAGGACCTAATTGGAAAATACCATTTCAAATTTCCACCGACGCCTCAGACATTGCCATAGGCGTTGTTATGGGACAGGAAGAAGAAAAGAAACCCTATGCCATTTATTTCATTAGCAAGAATCTAACTCCAACCAAACTTAATTATACAGTAACAGAGAAAGAGTTCTTAGTTGTTATACATGCCATCAACAAATTTCATCATTATATAATAGGCTATCCGGTTATCCTGTATACTGATTATTCTGCCATTAGATATCTAGCTAATAAACCAATTACTAATGGACGGGTCACTCGATGGTTATTATTATTGCAATAATTTGATATCACCATCAAAGATTGACTTGGGAGAGAAAATCTTGTCACAGACTTCCTATCCTGCATCCCAAAAATAGACGACTCATTAACAATTGAGGACCAATTCCCAGATGAGCATCTGTTTGTTGTTGACATAAAACCACCTTGGTACGCTAATGTAGAAAACTATCTAGAAGCAGGAAGATTACCGACACATTTATAATCAAAGGAAAGACGACTAATCATCTAGCGTAGCGCATGATTCACTTGGATCAGTGGATATCTTTTCCACACAGGAGCTTATCTCCGGATCCGACGATGCGTACGAGAGGACAAAATCTATGACATACTAAAAGCAGGACATGATGAACCCTATGGGGGGCATTTTGCAGATCGCAGGACTAGACACAAAATATTATAGATGGGCTATTAATGGCCCTCAATATTCAGAGATGCCAAGAAATATGTTCAGACATGCGACAACTGTCATCGGATGGGGAAATAGGTCAGGCTGATGAAATGCCCTTGAAAACACAACTAGTCATAGAACCATTTGAAATATGGGCGGTGGACTTCATCGGCCCCTTTAATCCAAAGTCAAATAAAAAGGCCTATATTCTCGTTGCAATGGACTACATGACCAAATTGGTAGAGGTGGAAGCTTTACCAAATGCAACAGAAGAAGTAGTCATCAAATTCCTTTTCAAATTGTTTGTACGGTATGGAATACCCAGAGAAATAATTACTGATGGAGGGTCACAATTTACAGGCCATAGAATCACCGCCACCCTAGAAATCTATCACATTAAGCATATAGTTACTTCTCCATACCACCCACAAGAAAACGGGCAAGTAGAAATCACCAATAAGGTCCTAGAGGCAATTCTGACAAAGACTGTCTCAACAAACCGACATAATTGGGCTACTGAGCTCCCAAATTCCTTATGGGCTTATCATACAACTTGGTGTAACACCACTAGCTACTCTCCTTACCATCTAGTCTATGGTAAAGAACCCATCTTCCCAATAGAATTCGAGATCAAGACCCTAAGAATGGCCTAGGAAATTGGACTAAATCTTACAGAAGCACATAAACGATGCCTTCAACAACTCAACAAATTGGATGAAGCACACTTGTCTGCTGTGGAGCGCACAAATGTTATCCAGTGACAGAGAGAAACCTGGCACGATAAGCATATCAAGAAGAAATCATTCAAGAAAGGTGACTGGGCACTCTATGATTCCATATTTTAGGACTTTCCTGGGAAATTATAGACATGATGGCTAGGGCCGTATGAAATTAATGAAGTCCATGATAATGGCATGGTTATTTTGAGCACCATTGATGGGTCTAGATCACCCTTTATGGTAAATGGACACCGGCTGCGAATTTACCACCAGCCACGTTCAAAATATTTTTTCTATCAAGAAGTAAGTAAAGACCCTATGGTGTAGATTTTGGCTGGCTGGGAAGGTAACCCAGCCACCCCAACTCCATAAACAATGTATTTTGTTTATACTGTACATACTGTATATAGTTTTCCAACTGAGTGGTTAGTTTTTCTTTGTTTTATAAAAAGTCATCTAGGAAACAAGAATCAAGACAGATAACTATAATTAGCACCTTCTTCTGTTCCATACTCCCATTTTGTTTTATCACATAGACTCTATCTTTTACATGTTCATGACGATGATGTTCCTTTCTCGTGCGCCTACTATTCCTTTTTGAAACAGAACAACTATTGTTCCCTTTCTCACACACCTATTGTTTCCTTTTGAATGGAACAACTGTTGTTCCTTTTCTCATGCGCCTGTTGTTCCTTTTTGAAATGGAACAACTGTTGTTCCCTTTCTTGCGCACCTGTTGTTTCCTTTTGAACGGAACAACTACTGTTCCTTTTCGCGCAACTGCTATTCCTTTCTCGCATGCCTGTTGTTCCTTTTTGAATGGAACAACTGTTGTTCCTTTTTGTGCACCTGTTGTTCCTTTTTGAATGGAACAACTGCTATTCCCTTTCTCACGTGCCTGTTGTTTCCTTTTGAATGGAACAACTACTGTTCGTTCTCGTGCAACCGTTGTTCCCTTTTCGCGCACCTGTTGTTCCTTCTTTTTTTTGAATAGAACAACTGTTGTTCCTTTTTGCGCGATTGTCATCCCCTTCTTTACCATTCAAACACTAGCCATTCCTCCGGAAGTGCAACTTTCATCAATTAATTTTCACCAGCACTGTTTCTAATCATCATTACAACGATCTACCATTATTTTGTGGATGGTCCCTCACACCTTATCAAAACGTTTTTTTGTGGAATAATCTCTCCAAAATATCTTAAACCTTGCTCATAATCAATTTCCACCATAAGTTGTTTCTTTCCCTTATATATACAAATATACCTGAATGATATTTTGCCTCTATATTATAAGGAGTCTTCAACACACTTTCACTTGGCATCTTTACACTTCCTTATACCATCCCTTACTCTTAAGGAGTAGATGAGCCTCCCTTAAAAATAATAATAATAATAATAATAATAATAATAATAATAATATATATACATATATAATAAAATTTTCCCATAAAGAACGGGGGGTCTCATCGCGAGACAACCTACCACGATCATAGGGTACTAACGTAAGTGACATTCCCACTATGGCTACCACACCAGGGTAATGGCCTTTGACATTTTCTTTTGTCAAAGAACAAGAGGTCTCATCATGATCTAGCTTGTTCACTTAAGTTACAATCTAGTGAGTGGAATTATCATCATCTGGCCACCAAACCAGAAAAATGGTCTTCTTGGGAAAAGACAATTCAAATATTTATTAAGAAAAGATACAAATACATAAAGATACACAATACAAACCTTTTTCATAAAGAATGGGGGGTCTCATCATGAGCCAACCCACCACGATCATAGGATACTAATGTAAGTGACATTCCCACTATGGCTACCACACCAGGGCAATGACCTTTGACATTTTATTTTGTCAAAGGACAAGAGGTCTCATCACAAGCTGGCTTGTTCACTTAAGTTACAATCTAGTGAGTGGCATTATCATCATTTGGCTACCAAACCAGGATAATGGTCTTTTTGGAAAAAGATGATTCACATGTGTATTAAGGATAAAGGCTCATCTAAGGGTTAAAAGGAAACCTTGCCAAGGCTATGGATGCCTGCTAGCAGCAGCGGCTCTGCCTATGGTATGGAATATTATCTCAAAATACCAAGTTTCTGCATGTCTCTAGATCTCCTTTACTCAAATAATGAGGCTATCATATCAGTTATACTCAATCACCTGGAAAAGTAACAATATTATGTTATTTGGATTATTAAAAAAGAAAGAATAGATTTAATTTATTTTTGATTGACTTCTCCATAAATCATTTTTTTTGCACATACGTGTAATAACTTTACAAATTCCACACATTAAATGACTATCGTTTAAATGATTTTTGGTGGCATGTGTCTTTTTGAAAATTATGTATGATTAGCCCCTATTGGCGATGGCAATGCAATCATTACCTCTCACCCAAAAATAACTGCACTCATTACTTCCGCCTACACTGACGGTCGAGGATGACCTCTACATTAATGAGGGGGATGCTTGGCACACTTCTCGACGAGCTGTAATGATTGCAATAAATATAAAACCCACATCTTTATACATTTGTTGTTATTGATATTTTCCATTTTTGGCATCTGCTTCTCCAAAGCTGGTCTAACCAAATTTGTAAATAGGAATGATAGTCGTTCTTTCTTTCTCACAGAAATATGGGTGGCAGAAGTGTGCGTAGAGAGACAACATTACTACAGGTTACATAACAGGTAAGAGAAATCCTACATTTCCTAGGGTGGACTGAGTACTTCAACCGCTTGCAAGGTTATGACACAAACGTCACACTCAAATTCTTTCAAAACTTGCAAGGAGAAATCTCTATGGTGCAAGGCATACAAATCTCAATTACCCTGGAAATCATAGTAGAAGTCATAGGCCTCCCTAACACAGGCATTCAATGGATAGGGAAATACATGAAGCTGAGGGAAGCCATGGAATCTTTCACAGAACTTGCAGAAGAATTGGATAAAAAAGGAAAGGGACTTAATCCCAGTACCCTTAGTGAACCGTGGAAGGAAATGACGGGGATAGTTCAGTGGTACATCACCTGCGATGTACGATACGATGTAATTTGACCTCGCCATCTCAAATTGCTGGTAACCTTGAAGCAACGGTTAGTACTTAATCTAGCTTTCTTCCTGCATACCATACTACATGAAGTTGCCTTAAGAACACAAAGGTCCAAGGATCCTGTTACTGTCATTAGCCACCACAGATTAGTAAAACTAATAGTGGATAAAGCATTGAGTCAAACTCAGTTGACTTGGGAGAATCTGATTGAGGCCAATAGACCTCCACAAATGGAGTAGGTGACCACCACCCAAAGAGAAATTCCACCACCTCAAACCGAAGTTGAAGCAGAACCTGCTCAAATCATTGAGGCCTAGACCTCACAGACACAAGCATTAACAAAAAGAAATAAGAGAACAATGGTTGCTCTTAGATCCCCCCCTAGTACAAGGAAGAGAAGCAAACAAAATCAGGAAACAACTGAAGCAATTTAGGATGCAACAGAGCACCCTGAAGAACTTAAGAGTTTCATAGAACAACCTTTACAGGAAAATGTTCAAGCAATTGAGCAAGCAGAGCAGACAACACAAAAGGATAATCAGGGAGACACCCAACTTGTAGTAGAGCACCCGACAAGACACTTTTTGAAGAGATATGAGATAGAAATAGCTCAGTTTTTGGGGAATTTAGGAACCTTAATTGACAGAGATGAAAATAATCTAGAAAAAGAACTAGAACCAGCCTCCTCTTCAAAACCAGTTGAAGGCTTTCTTGACATTGAAATGTATTTTCCAGATGACACAGCACAGGAGGAATTTCTTTTTGAAATAGGAGACCCTCTTGGACAACCAGAGCACTTGGAAGGAACAGAGGGACAACCATCTGCTGGAAGAAATGAAGAAGACCTCGAGATCCCTCATAGATAGAAATCAACCAAAAGCCAGAAACAAATTAGGAAATTAAAGAAAGAAAACAAATTGTTGAAGAAAAAGGCTAAGAGGGCTGTGGTATTAAAGCAAAAGGTGGGAAAACTCAAGGAGATCATCAAGGAATTAAGGAAATAGTTAGAACTGGTAGACAAGATCCAGAGAAGAAAGAAAAACAAAAAGGGCAGAATGCAAGGAAGAAATCCTCTTCCTAAGAAAGCAGCTAGTACAACTTCTGTAGGAATACAGATAGACCCTGAGGAATTAATGGTAGAAGAAGCAATAGTTCAGGATGAAGATGTAATTCCTGTAGAAACACAAGAGATGGTTGATGCTAGGATACAAACAGACACTCCAATTTTAGAGGAAATAGCTCAACTCTTTGAGTAGAATGATACTATTAGGAGACCAGAGGAAGAACTACTGCAGTCTCAACAAACCCTGATTGAAAACAAAGGTGAATTACTGACGATAACAGAGAAGTCCCAGGAACAAAGTACTATTGTGAATAGACTGGAAGCAGAGCTTGCACAGACCCAACAAGCATTAATTCGCTCCAGAGAAGAAATGAATGAATATCAAGCATCCCAATCTCAGGCACAGGGTGCCATCATTCATAAGCTAAAAGAAGAATTGGGACAAGCCCAACAAGAATTGATTCAATCCAGGGAAGAGATGAGTGCTATGGAAGAACACTAAGCATCTCAATCTCAAGCATAGAGTGTCATCATCGATAGACTAAAAGAAGAACTTACACAAGCACAACAAGCATTGGTCCAACACCAACATGAAATGGTAACTAGGACTAAATATCAAAGGGTTGTTAAAGAATTGAAGGACATGACAATAACAAAGGGTGAGACTTATGCTGTGCTTACCAGAGCCCAAGAGAAGATAAAAAAGGTGCAAACCCAATTGGAAAAAGCTTTGGAGCAAATCAAACACATATGTGATGTCTACTCTGATGCCATCAATTGTAGAGCCCCTGCCACTAATTATGTTTTATTCTTGCTGGAACGGTATCTATTGTTGAGAGTGAAGGCCATCAGAGCAGGTAAACCCATTTCATTTGCCACTGTTCCAGAATTTATTTCATGTTTTAGAGATCAGGAAGAGAAGGTACAATACCTTCTGTGCGAATTATATTTCCATAATCTCATTTTGGAATAAGTTAGAGGAGACAACCCTGGCCTCTTCATAGGGGACATATAGTTCCAGGCATTCCTTTCCTTTACTAGGAACCAGGTTAGATGGGGTAAGGCTCACAAAATGTTCATAAACAGAGAAACTGGTTTAGATCTTTGGATTAGAGGAGAGCCTCCAAAATCTTTCCCAGCCATCATGCAACATAAGACCTTCATGAAAAGGGCAGGGGTTGTGGACTCATTGGCTCCTATCCATTTACATGTCATCCGTTCAGGTATCACATATTTTAGAGAACTCAAGGAAGAAGCTCTTGTTGCTTCCAAGATAAGATGGGATGCATCCTCCGATGAGGTTAAAAGTAGAGAGCCCTTTGGATATAGGAATTTCTTTGCAGCAACCTTCAGAGTGGAAAGGTATTCTAGACTACTCCAGGAGGAAGGACCTTCTTGGATGGGATGCAGGTATAACCCCCCTCTCGTCTGGTTTCCTCCAGAAATTTATCAAAAGGATTATCAAATTAATAAAAAGAGACAGGATGCCGCTTTTGACGAAATCAAAAGAAACCATGGTTTCAGGAGATCTGTTGAACCAACTTTTCCTCCCTATAGTATAACTACTTTACATGAAATACTTTAGCTTGCATGAGGACATGCAAGAAGGTAAGTTGGGGGGTATGTTGGGTTACGGAAAAGGTATAAATATCTTCCTTTTTCCCACAGTTCATGATATGATTTTGATTGATTCTTTAGATAGTTAAGGATAGATAGGAAATAATATGATTAATATGTCTCTTAGGGTTGTTATTAAAGTTTTATTAAATAGATTCTAATTTACGATTGGAATGGTTTGATTTTGTTGCAGAATTGGATAAATAACTGTCAAAGATAACCAAAGAGATTTTGGCTATGCGTAAGCTAGTGAAGGTTGAAGACTTCTTAGGCGCAAAGTAGTATTGAAAATAATGCATTGTATATATTGTAACTTTATAATAGTAAAGAAATCCCGAGGATCGAAAGATCCTCAGGATAGCTTGATTTACCCAAACTATTGTAATATATAAGAGGGTAATAGATCCAAAAAACGGGAGGAAAAAAACACATTCAAGTATTTAGATTCAGAATTGCTCTTCGCAAGCAATTTTTGTAAATGTTTTACCAGTCATGGAATCAATGAAAGTTTTGAGTGTTTCTATCACTTCTGTGCTTTGAGTTTTTCGTAGCAGTACTTCTGAAGACCGAGGGCCCAGTCTGAAGGAGCTACTGTTTCGTTCTGTAATTGTATCAATTCGAAGTTTGATTTCTATTTTGTGATTCAAATCTCTTTTACAATAGCCAAGGATAAATGCATAAGTGTGTTAATGATTTTATGATTGTTTGCGTATATAAGACAGACATTTCCATTAGTTATTAATGATTCCCATTATGATTTCCATTTCTGAAGTTGTTGCTTGACAGTTCCTCACATTTTCATCCGTGCTATTCCTTTTCCTTAGGTTTACGATTGCTGTTCCTTTCGGTTAAAGTTACAATAGTTGTTCCTTTCAGTAAAAGTTACATTAGTTGTTCCTTTTGATTAAAGTTACATTAGTTGTCCTTTCCTATTAAGATTACAACTGTTGTTTCTTTCTGTAGATAGAGTAATTTGTTATTTCCTTTCCAGTAATCAGAATTCGTAATTGATAGTTAATTTTGCAAGTCCTTACTTAGATTCAATTATTGTTTTTTAGTTAAGTGAATTCAATAGATTAATTAGTTCTTTTCCATTTTACATCTTAGTAATCAGATCTCTATTCCATTAGTTCTTATAATCTTTGGTGAACGGTTGAGGAACTTGATTGTTGATGAACTCAAATTTGGTTTAGCTACATGATTTTAGGCTACCTGCATAAACTTTGCTGATATTCTTGAGATAAAAGATGAATCTCCGAGTTGATAAATTAATGTTAAACTAAGGTTGTTTTTAGGACATCTTTAGACACCAACAGTTTTCAAAAAAACCTCTGCTATTTGTAGCGGAGGTTTTAATGGATGTTCCATATAACTAAAATTTTATGGGCAGACAAAGGTTTTAACAGAGGTTTTTTTTTTCGGTTCTTGTATTGTTAAAATGCATTGGTGCATTCCTAAGTAACCTACATCAGTGCATACATAAACCTAAAAAGCACTGGTGCTCTTATAATTATTACACATTAATTCCGCCTTTTTTTTGTGTGAAGCACCCGTGTTTTTTGGGTTTATGTACACATTGGTTCATATTGTTTGTTGTATGAAATACCAGTGATTTTTGGGTTTATGTACACTTTGGTTCATAGTTTTTGTTGTATGTAGCACCGGTTCTCATATAAATACTACGCACCAGATCATTATTTTTGTTTTATGGCACATTAGTCCTGTTATCACATGATATGTGCTGAAGGACATCATTAGTTTTGCTAATCATGTGATTTTTCCTTCTCTTAGGAGTTAGTTATTTAAAATTTTATAATTTTGGGTCATAAGGTCAAGTTGCTTAAATGTTTGATTCATGTCTCATGTAAATAAATCAAGGTGATTGATTTTTATCTTGGTTCTAGAGTTGATCAAATACATGGTCAAGTCTTGATGTCATGAAAGTGGGTGTCATCATTTGCACAAAGGGAAGGTATGGGTCATTTCTAGTAATGTAAAGGTCATCATCAAATGTTATAACCCAAAAAAGTGTCCAAAGGGTATTGGAGGATCATCCAACCACCAAATGTCTTGTCAAATTTGTCAAATGAAAGGCACTTCTAACTCTCCTAGAAGTTCTCATCACCTTCAGAAAAGAGACATGTGTCAAATCTCTAGTAATGATGTTTTCGAAAAAGGTATATAATGGTTTTTTCTAGTCTTCAGTACCTTTCCATATTCATTCATCCTACAGGGTTCGTTATTGCAAATATTTATCACCATTTGTGGAAGATTGTTGCAAACTGGTTCAACTCTACGAACTGACGCTACAAACTAATTTCTTGCAGTAGCTTTCTATGATGTTTTCATCATAACTTTTGAATCATGATCTTGGTTATTATGAAAGTTGGTGTGGAGAAGCATCATATTACCATTGATGTTCTGACAAAATGTCAAACCAAACCAATTTGTGGTTTGGGAGAAAAGTCAAAATTACCATCTATAGGAAAGTTCATAGCGCATCCTACATAGGCACTACAAACTCTAACAGTCTGACAAATCCGAGCTATGGGAGGGATGCCAGTTGTTAGGGAAGGTTCAAATAGTTTCCTAGGAGGTATTTGTAAATGAGGGACATGTGTTCTATCACTATATCAAATAACATGACTTGTTTCAAAAGGCATTTATCAAAATAGACAAGATCCAAAAAAATAGGAATTTGTTATGTTTTTGTTGGAATCTTTTGTAACAGACTCCTAAATGGAGGAGGATCCTATGTAGTTCCTTGGTTTTGACCTCCTTAGAGTAGAGAGAGATAATTCACTATATATGAAGGGGATTTTGATAAGGAAATAGAGGGATGGATGATCCAGAGAGGAGAGAGATGGAGGAGCAGTTTTGATGCTTTTTTGTAAGCCTGAGGGAATTCATGTTTTAATCATTTCTGTTATTAAAGATATATGAGAGTTGTGCTACCAGACTTTTTTAACTGCTTTTTTATTTATTTATTTACATCTTATTTCTTGTATAAATTACAGATTCATAGGATCAGAAACTTCCCTTGATTAATAGATTCTTGAGTAGCAGAAGATCTGCTATAACTTTTCTATTAAATCATTGTTTTATTCAAGTACCTTGCATTCACTTTTTCAGAAAGTTTTATTTTTTTGTGAATGATCCACTTTTTTATCTTCTTCATTCCTCTACCCATCATTATATAAAACTTTTGTCTGTTATGCAGCTTGATTGCCTTCACTGAACATGGTGTTTATGACTCCTTTCCCAATGGTAGCTATTGATCTGCAATTAGCTTGTTTCCCTCTTGCTTTCCCAGTCTTGTTGATCCACCTACTCAAACCAATTCAATCCTAGAATCAAATTGGTATTGGGCCTGTATTCCAAGCATTT
Organism: Picea sitchensis; assembly: GCA_010110895.2. NCBI lineage: Eukaryota > Viridiplantae > Streptophyta > Pinopsida > Pinales > Pinaceae > Picea > Picea sitchensis. The sequence continues at coordinate 81,090 of SNQJ01S0035434.1, read as the reverse complement.
TAAGGACAACTTGTAGTGCTAGAAGTTCTTGCATAATTTATACACATGATCCAGATTTATGAGAGGACGAGATAAAACAAAGAAATATGACAGAAACAAAGAGATACAAAATTACTCAATTTCTATTAATGAATGAAATATGTAGGAACTGTAAAAATGCAGAGTGAAATGAACTCGCTAGACTGGTGGTAGCTTATCTTTAAAGAGAAAGAGATGTTGGATATGCTTCATTCACAAGAAGTTTTACATCACACTCCATTGCATGCTTAAATGACCTCCTTCACCTCGATTATATATGAGAGAGTGAGAGGAGAATAATTCCTATGATTCATGTGGGATAAATTGGTCTAAGTTTACAAAATTCCATAGGCATGTAAAACATTAGGACTTCCCGGGAGGTCACCCATTCTAGTACTACTCTATCTGAAATGCGCTTAATTGCAGAGTTCTAATGGGATCCAGTGCATTAAATATGTAGGAATTACATTACATTACAAATGAATATGGAATTAAATTGAATTCCCCATGAAAAAGGTGAATATCATGGTTTATCAAAACCACAAGCTCATACACATTGATTCAGTGGAGAATGTGGATAGCCACCGAGATCCACCTAGATCAATCCTCGCCACTTAGAAAGTAATGGTCCCCATTCTGTCAAGTTCCCTTTGGATATGGGGAAACTTTTGTTGAATATGAACTTTGGTGATCCACTTTCTGTTAGGGACCTAACCTCCCTAACCCCTTACATAGGTAGAATAATATATTTTCCATGCAATAAAGGCCAATATTAATAAGGCCCAATAATAAGGAAGAATAAGTCATGTAAGAAGACCTGATAGAAGCTTCCACTTCTATAAGATCTTCCTCTATATTGTTATTTTGATAGATAGATTTAGTATAAACAGGAGTCGAGGGCATGAGAAGTTTTGTCTTGAGAATTATTGTAATATAGCGCTGCTCTACTAAGGTTTCCCCATCAAAGAGGAAAGTGAACGTTGTTTCCTATCATTAAATGTATTATTTTGGTGTTGTGGTTTCATCTATTGTGTTGTTCTGTTGTTATTCTCTTCAATATTTTTGTTTTTAGCTATTATAATAGATCTGGTACCTTACAAGTTGTATCATAGCACTTTCCTTGGCAGGAAGTTGTGGGTTATTTTTTTCAAGGTAGAGACGTATTATGGTGTCTTAAATCTACATAGATCTTTTGTTCAACGTATAAATCCACAATCAGGGAAGCATACACATAGGAAATGCAAGTGGTACTTAAGAACACATTGTTGGCCACCCTTGTAACCCCTATTGGTACCCTTTCGAGTGGTATCACATGCGACAACACTTGTATATGGATCGACCTAGATATCCTAAAGCCCTTCGTAGATAAATCGATCAGCCGCTTGACTGCTATAGTGCCACTGAGAACAACACTCAGGAAGATACTCTCTAGTACCTATGTAGTTGGGTAGTATGACTAAGGGAACAGTCTAGCATCCTTAGTTGGTGCCCTGAGATATTGATCCAAGTACTACTGTTAGACCCTGCACGTATATCAACGAGCTATAGCGCAGGGAAAACCCTTGTCTATACAAACCCTAAATACCCTAACCCTTGGGACGAAAACAAAAACTAAACAGACAAGATCTATTATCGTGCAACATTACCTCCTGCATTCTAGTTTCGAAATTACTACACATTTCTTCTTGTTAAGAATTTGGGCATTTCAACACTGCACTATTCTTTAGATCAGAGTATAACTTCGCAGGAGAAAAACAAATAAGTCTAGATCCTTTTGGCACCATTATTTTATTCCTATCCCATTGGATTCCTTTCTTCATCCTGATCGTAGTCACACCTATCATTTTTCAGCAAATGTTTTTCCCATGGACCTAAACCCCTTCCGATCACCTTATTTGGGCCTTACCCCATTGGATTCCCCTCATCGCCTTGATTGTCATGATACCCTTCACCCATAACCCATTTTATGTTTGGTCCACCCATCCCTTTTTTTTCCCTCCCTTCATCATGGTCCACACACGCAACCAAGACTTCGAAGCCCACTTCAATTTCTTGTCCTCTGCTTTTGTAGAGACACATCAGGAAATGTGGAAACTCAATGCCAACATTGCCACCATCAATAAAAACATGCATTCCTCCATAGATGCAAAAATGGAAAACATGAAACATGACCTCTCTACCCAGCTTGCATCCTTCACTAGCATGATCTGTGCCAAGTTGAATATCCCTAGAGACCTTATCTCCTTTGACCCACATTTTCCCCCTGAAGGTGAAACTTCCTCCAATTCCCATAATTTTCAACCCCATCACTTTCAGTGTGACCTACACCTTTCATGAGTGGATGTGAAAAAATTTGATGGCTCGGATCCCACGGGATCGATAACTCAAATGGAACACTATTTATCTTTGTATGACATTACATATGAGTTGGCCAAACTTCAGTATGGTGTTATCCATCTAGATCAAGAACATTAGCAATGGTGGCAATGGAGAAAAAATGCTTGCCAAGGGTATGCGGCTTGGACACAATTTATTGCAGATCTTTATGAACACTTTGACACTGACACCAACAATTTAGGTCGTTTGACAAAGTTGAAACAATATGTCATAGTGGAAGACTTTATTGCTTCTTTTGAGTGATTGGATTTCTGCACGGAGGGCATTTCTGATCTTTTTTCCCCAAAATGCTTTATTAGTGGCCTTAAGGATGAGATCTGTGCCCACATCCTCATGGCTCACCCCTAGAGTTGGGTGGAAGATACTAAAATAGATAAGGAAGAACAAAATTTTATCTCTTCTCAAACTTGAAAAACCTCCTTTATTCCTCACCCTAAACTAGTCACTCCCACTCCTCCTTTCGCTCCACTAAAGATACAAAAATTGACCCAGGAAGAAATGGTTGAATGCCAACTCAAGGGCCTTTATTATAATTGTGATGACAAATATGTTTTGGGGCACAAGTGTAAGGAACAATTTTTTTTTATGGTCATCTCTGAGGATGTTTCTGAAGAAGAGGTCAATGTTCCCCCTATGGTCGAATCACCTGAACACTTTGACTTGATTCCACCATAAGACTGCTCAAAAGTTGAACCTGTCATTTCCTTGAATGCTCTCACTGGATTCTCTACTCCCCAAACCCTCAAGCTCATTGGTTACATTAAGCATCAGAAGGCCATCATCCTCATTGACAGTGGCAACACCCATAATTTTATTCATCACTACATTGTCTAAGAAACTAATTTCTATATATGAGTAGTCAAAAACTTTCAAATCATGATTTCAAATGGCGGGTCCATGAAAATTAGGGGGTGTTGTGAAAATTTGTGTCTCCAAATTGGTCAGTACCACATGAAATATCATATGTTTGTTATCGACATGGGTGGTTCTGACATTGTGTTGGGTGTCGAATGGTTAAGGACTCTGGGGCCCATTCTCATGGATTTTAAGGAATTAACCATGCAATTCAACTAGGAGGGCAAACAATATCAATTACAAGGAATCACAATAGGTTCCCTTGAGATCATCAGTTCCCATCACATGGAAAAGCTGCTCAAGAAATTTCATTCTGGCATTATTGCACAACTCCATTCCATTCAAGCTAATGAGACACCCTCTGTGCCTCCTGACCTCCAATCCATCATCTCCTAACATCAAGTTGTTTTTTTCACTCCCCGGGGAATTCCTCCTTCCTGTGGTGTTCATGATCATTCCATTCACCTCGTACCCAAAATCCTTTCTCCCAATGTTTGTCCCTATCATCATCCCTTTTCCTATAAAAATGAATTTGAGAAAATTGTTCAAGAATTTCTTGCCATAGCCGTTATCCATCCTAGTATTGTCCCCTATTCTTCTCCTGTGGTCATGATACTTAAGAAGGAAGGCTCTTGGTGCATGTGTCATAAATTTTGCACCCTCAACAAACTCACCATCAAATACAAATTTCCCATTCTTGTCATTGATGACATCTTGGATGAATTCAGTGGTGCCCAATTATTTACTAAACTTGATCTTTCTTATGGCTACCACTAAATACATATGAAAAAAGAAGACGTTCCTAAGGCCGCATTTCAAACGCATGAGGGCCACTATGAGTTCTTCGTCATTTCCTTTGGCTTGTGTAATGCTCCCTCCACTTTCCAAAGCATCATGAATCATGTCTTCCATCCTTTTCTCCTTCATTTTGTCTTAGTTTTCTTTGATAATATTCTCATTTATAGTAAAACCTAGACAACCCATCTTGCTCATGGGGATAGATTTCTTTATCCACTCAAAGCCAAATTTTCCTCAAATAATATAAATGTGATTTTGGAGCCTTGTAAGTAGAGTACTTGGGTCATATTGTTGGAAAGGAAGGTGTCAGGGTGGATCCTAAGAATATTGAGGCTATGCATAATTGGTCTCACCCTAAGAATCTCAAAATCGTGGGTGTTTTTTCTGGGTTTAACAGGCTATTATCGCAAGTTTGTTAAGAATTATGGAAATATTGTGACACCTCTCACTACTCTCCTTAAAAAGAATTATTTCACTTGACCCATCAACTGATCATTCCTTTCAAGCTTTGAAGGTGACTATGTGCACCACTCCTATCTTGGCCCTTCCTGAATTCAAAAAGACCTTTGTCTTGGAATGTGATGTTTATGGGAGAGGAATTGGAGCATTCCTTATGCAATATGGCTGACCTTTGGCCTTTACCAACAAACAATTGTCAGAGCAACATTTGGGCCAATCAATCTATGAAAATGAAATCATGGTTATTCCGCATGCAATGGATCTCTGACACCCTTATCTATTGGGGAAAGGCTTCCAAATTAAGACAGATCATCAGAGCCTCAAGTATTTTCTGGAGCAACGTCTTTCATTCTCAGAGGAACAAAAATGGGTGAATAAGATCTTTGGATATGCTTATGAGATAATTTACAATAAAGGAAAAGATAATGTGTTTGTTGATGCTATTTCAAGAAAATATGAAGATGAAAGGTCCCTTTTTCCCCTCTCCTTCCTTGTACTAGATTGACTCCAAGTTGTTCGCCAGGAATGGCTACAAGATCCCAAAATTTCAATTATGATCCAACAATTGCAAGACAATTCTCCAGTTTCCCCATGGTACTCATGGAAGAATGATTAAATTAAATACAAAGGTCGTATGTATTTAAGTAAACAATCACAAATTAAATCCACGGTGCTTTCTAAGCTTCATGCTACACCCACAACTGGGCACTCTAGGTATACCAAAACCTATGACAAGGTCAAACGTTATTTTTTTTGGGATGGTATGAAACAAGATGTTTGCACTTTTGTGGCGGAATGTAATGTCTTTCAACACAACAAGGGAGAAATAGTCAAAGCCCCAGGAACACTATAACCGCTTCCAATCCCACCCGCTATTTGGAGGGATATCTCCATGGATTTCATTGTTGGCTTACCTAAATCAGGAAATTAGTTAGTCATCATGGTGGTATTTGATCGTCTTTCCAAGTATTCTCATTTATGTGCTCTTCAACACCCTTTCACCACCTCCACTGTGGCTCATTTTTTTATGGATCATATCTTTAAGATTCATGGCATGCCTCATTCTATTGTTTTTTATAGAGATCCCACTTTCACTATCAACTTTTGGAAAGAAATGTTCAGGATACAAGGCACATAATTGCATCTCAACATCGTTTATCATCCCCAAATTGATGGTCAAACTGAAGTTGTCAACAAGTGTTTGGAAACATATTTGAGGTTTTTTTCCTTTGAATGGAAAACTCAGTGGGCTCAATGGTTACCCCTAGATGAATGGAGATACAACACCTCTTACCATACAACTACTCACATGACTCCTTTTGAAGTAGTATATGAACATAAGCCACCTCTAGTTCTATCATGCATGCCCATCGCCTCGAAGTTCCAGGTGGTTGACCAAAATATTATAGCTCGATAGGTTATTCCCCATACCCTAAAAGATAATTTATTCATGGATCAGAATCGCATGAAGCAACAAGCAGATCAAGGTTTCTCAGAATGTCAATTTGTTGAAGGGTACTTGGTGTTTCTTCAACTGCAACCTTATAAGCATACTCCACTCAAGGAGGACCATTGTCAGAAATTTGTGCCCAAATTTTATGGTCTTTATATAGTTATCAAGCACGTGGCACAGGTGGGATATCAATTATATTTTCCCAGAAATTCTAAGATCCATCTTGTTTTTCATGTCTCTTTCTTAAAGAAGGTGATTGGAACTAAGTTCCAAACTCAAACCAGTCTTCTTGAGTTGGATGAAGAAGGCTCCATCTGGTTGCAGCCATAAGAAGTCTTGGAACAATGTGAGCGTCATCTCCATCATCGCACCATCAAGGAATTTATATTCTAGTGGAAAGATACAACTCCAACCAATGCCACCTGAGAGCCCGCTATCATTCTTCAACAATTTCCTCATCTCAAGCCTTGAGCACAAGGCCATTTTTTAATGGGGAGGGCATGTTAGGGACCTAACCTCCCTAACCCCTCAAGTAGGTAGAATACTATATTTTCCATGTAATAAAGGAAAATATTAATAAGGACCAATAATAAGGAAGAATAAGTCAAATGTAAGAAGACCTAATAGAAGATTTCGCTTCTAGAAGATCTTCCTCTGGATTGTTCTTTTGATAGAAATATTTAGTATAAATAGGAGTCGAGGGCATGAGAAGTTTTGTCTTGAGAATTATTGTAATAGAGCACTGCTCTACTGGAGGTTTCCCACTTGAAGAGGAAAGTGAACATTAATTCTTATCAATAAAGATATTATTTTGGTGTTGTGGTTTCATCCATTGTGTTGGTCCGTTGTTATTCTATGCAACATTTATGTTTTTATCTATTCTAATAGATATGGTACTTTACACTTTCGTTACTGAAGTTTTTTTCCTGCTTGTACGTGTCCTATGGAAGGATGTCATGAACCTATTGGTAGAGGTGTTGGATTTGTTCAACAAATTTGGCTACATGATTTTCCTTGGTCGAAGTGTCGAAGGAATATACCGGTGAAGATGCATCAAGAATATATATATCAATGGGGGATAATGGTTGGAACCTAAGAACACTTAAAAAGGGAAGTGGCCAATAGAGCTATGTTGAACATATGGAAGACCCTCATTCTCTGGAAGGGAGTGTCTATATATTGGACCACTGGGTAAGGGAGAATTGGGCACTAAGTCAATGGAATGTGGGACATGGTAGTGCAGATGCACCCTTGTAGTTGAAATATAAATATCTTCATGCTCCTCTACAATCTTGTCGACCTTATTATGGTTAATATAAGGGTCTTGGGATGAGGCTATAATGGTCCCAATGACATTTTGTTCACCTTCTGGCTCATGGGGTCTCCACTCAATGAACCTGTGACATAGCACATTCATTTGTGGGATATTAAAAAATACCTCTAATTTCACTAGATATTGATAAATACCTCCCCAAATCCTTTTTTTTAACCCCCCCCCAATACATTTTTCCAATAAGTAAAAAAACCCTATTTTTACTATATATCCCTTATTTTTACCAAACACCCCTTTTTATACCCCCCAATACCTACAATACATTGAATCTATTTTCATAATAAAAAAAAATCATTTATGAATGAACGTGATAAGATATTGGTCAATAAGGTGAAGCCCCTATGTTCTGACTAGATAGTGAAGAGGGAAAAATTTGTGGTCTAAAAGATTACTTAGCAACACTATTTTTTCGATATCAATGAAGTGGGATTAGTCAGAGCTACCTCTGGTGACCTGTAGAGCTGACCTACCAAAGTAACGACGACACTGTGGGCATAAGACTCATAGATAGAATGATGTTTCCACATATACAATTGTACTAAAAGAACATCACAAACTTCAAGTGGTGCAACATCACACAACACCTCATCCTTGAAGGGCTTGATGTTGTAGGACATGCGAAACTATTGGATGATGTGGATGTCTTATCCCTGAATCAACCATCCAATGATGTATGGTTGGGGGTGTGACACCATTGGAATCTTCAATCTCTTGAAAACCTTAGCTAAGATCAGGTTCTTATGACTCCCACTATTAAAAATCAAATGTAGTGGGGTCCCCTTTACCCACATCTGTGATTGGAATAGGTGCCCCCCCTCCAAAGGATCCTCTAGTTCTTCTAGTTGTATTGTTATGAACATGATGGTAGTAGTGGGTTTTGCATCAATGATATTTTTCTCTTTGTTGTGCTTTTAATCAGAGTCAGAGTCAGGTTTTGATTCTTTTTCTTTGATCTTGGCCACCAATGAATGTTTTGAGCGACATTCATCGGTGTTTTGCCAATGGATTTTTTGGAACTCACACCACTTTCTAGTTTCTTTCTTAGAATTCCCATCACCCTTCTTAGCTGGTTGCTTGGACTGATTTTTTTGAGATTGACTCTCATTTATTTGTCCTTCATTCTATGAGTTAGGGTTTCCTAATCCATGTTTTTTTTGTGGTGTATTTGCAAACCCAAACTTCCACTTACTCTACTGCATGAATTTATGCTCAATTTTGACTACATATCGATAAGGAACTATCAGTGAAGAGATGTCCAAGAAATCCATGTTTGTTTGAATGTACCTATGCAGACCACTATGGTACTTTAAAACTAGGTGTCACTCAGATTATTTGATACCGATTTATGAGCACAAGGTATGAAAGATGTTAGTGTACTCTGACATTTCCTGGTCTCTTTTCTGAAGTAGAGCTGTCCATCTAATGTATTGGTCATCATATTTTTCGACAGAGTAGAACTCCTCCTTGAGGGAATATATAAAGGCCTCCCAAGTAGGTTCTCTCTCGAATGACATATATTCATCCATGAGGTACCTCTCCGAGTAACCTTCACACCAAGATCTGACATGGGGAAGGGATTTAAGGAGTGAGAAGGTGATATTTTTTAATTTATTATAACCCAATGCAAACAATTAATTCCAAATAAAAAGATTTATTGAATAAAAGCACATTTTAGTTATTTAACAAAACATTATAGGGGAAGCAAATAAAATGAAACCAAACACATTGCACACATATTTCTGGGTAAATTACCCCTTTAAAAACCTCAAAGGGAAAACCAATTATGTGAGATTTATTATTATTATTCTAGGATCCAATCCTGGGATAATGGCTCACTCGAGGAGTACAAAAATAAATATATCCAAGTCCTACAAACCTCAAGATCAGTCCTTCGATCTTTCTCATTGGCTTCTATTTCCCTTGATGCCACTTTGCTTCTTTCCTCAGACACTTCCCTACACACTTGGATGAATGTTACTCTCCACCCAATCAATTAGAGCTCACTCTCTCACTCTATCTGTATCTCTTGTGTCTCATCCTCTAACATAGGCTACCTTTTATAACCTTGAGTTTACTCTAAATCCAAAACCCTAGATCTCCAAAGTGATCAAGGGATGATATTAAATCTCACCTTCAATTTACATCTAATGGATATGACTTAATTTAATTACTAATTCCAAATACTTAGGGATTTAATTAAAGTAAACTCACTTTATTACAAAAGTAAATTCATTTTATTAATCACTTAATAAAGTGAATTTCCTAAGGTTCTCATAAATAATAAGGATGACTCCCACGTGTTAGACATAAACCTATGTGGAAGTACACTTTTGATGCTACTAAAACATCAATAGTCCCTCTTAGAGAGGAAGGTACTTCTACCACCTTGAGGTATATTTGTCTCCTTTTTCAGATCTACTACCATGGATGCTCTCCAATCCACTTGACTGGATTCTCCCTCTAAAACAAAATCTATCCTTTCCATATCACCTGAACCTTTCTTTGAAGACTTGCTTCCTTTGAACATGCTCCTATAATTCTCCTGCTCCTGAGCATCCTGAATGGTCATCTCATACCATGAATCCTTCTTGACATACTTGGAAGGAGACTCCTTCCCACCTGAATCTGAAGGCTGACTCCCTTTGAGATGATCAACCTTCGGAGCTACCTACTCCTTTTTCTTTGCCACTATGTTGCTTTCCATTTATCTCATCAGCTATCCCTTTATCCTATACAAGTTTCTCTCTCTAACTCCAAAAACCACTGCTGTGTCTAAGCTAGATCCTCTAGGCTTGATCAATTCCTGTCTATATTGGAAAACTATGTTAAATCCATTCTTCTCAATGGCTGAGACTAAGAGAATGCTTCTCTTGAGTTCTGGCACCCATAACAAATTCATCACTCCCAACATGCCTCCTGAATCCATCTAGAATGGTACTATCCAAGATCCCTTTATTGCATGCTTGGTTCCCACACCAAGTTCCACATACATGTCTGAGTATGAATCTTTGAATCTCTCCAACAACTCTCATACTCATATTCCCTCCCTTCTTCCTTGGCTCATGCTTTCCTATGGCCCTGTCAATTTCACATTCTCCAATGGTTTTCGGTTGTTCCTTACCCTCACAACTCTTTTGTTTTTCTACTCCACACACCAACATACAAACCTGCGACCCCTGTTATAGTAGCCAACAACTCCTCCTCAGATGTTGGCTATGGCTACTCAATGGAAGTTGTGGCTATTGGCTGTAGCTCTATGAACCAACGTCCACACCTTTTTTCACCCCTGCTTAACATCTTGTCTGACCACACTTTAGACCGATCCACCTTTCACTACACAACACATGAATTTCCTCAAACCCCCAGTCGTCTTCTTCTTTGGACCATGGACTCTTCAAACAACAAATTCAATTTGCAGCTTCTCAGTCGAATCTCATATTTGTATCCTATGATCTCAAGTGGTTGTATCAACCCATGCATTCATACAATCTGTACGTTGTATGATGGTTGTTGTATGGCTTCCATACCTCTTCTTTTTTTTTATTTAAAATTTTTGTTGTAGTCTGCAAAATTAAATTTTCCTGTGCTACAAAATAATCAACTGTGCAACGTGGTTTCCCTTAGAGTTTAGGCTCTGATACCATGTTAATGTTTCGTAGCCCAACACTAAAAAAAATTACCGAAACAAAATTGATTTATTGAATAAAAGAACAATTGATTTATTTAACGAAACATATGATGGAAGCAAATAAAACAAAAATGATACACATTTTACAAGAAATTTTTGGGTAAACAACCCCTGGAAAAAACCTGAAGGGAAAACCAGTTCCATGAGAAATATTAATATTAATATGGGCTTCCTTCTTGGGATAATGGCTCACCCGAGGAATACAAAATAGGGGATAGCCAATCCCTAAAAACCTCAAGATAAGTCCTTTGATATTTCTAGTTGGATGTTATCTCCCTTTCTTCCCCTTTGCTCCTTTCCTCGACCCCTACCCTACACACTTGGATGAATGTACTTCTCCACCCAATCAATGAGAGATCACTCTCTCACTTTAAGTGTATCTATGTGTGTCATCCTCTCACATAGGCTTCCTTTTATAACCTTGAATTTACCCTAAATCCAAAACCCTAGATCTCCAAAGTGATTAAAGGATGAGATTAAATCTCACCTTCTCTTTAGATCTAACAAATAGGACTTAATTTAATTACTAATTCCAAATACTTAGGCATTTAATTAAATTAAACTCACTTTATTAGAAAATTACATTCACTTTATTAATCACTTAATAAAGTGAATTTCCTAAGGTTCTGAGAGGCATTAAGGATGGCTTCCACATGCTAGACACCAAGCCAATGTAGAAGTACCTATCTGATGCTAAATACATCAACAACATTTTCACTATTGGAAAACTATTAGACAAAGTGTTAACCTTAAAGTAGATTCAACCATTTTTCTAGAGCATCTGCATCTATCTATCCTTCAAATAAGGGGATATCAAAATTGACTTGTACCTTGAAGGGTGTCACACTTTCGAAATGGATGCTTGTCGAAGATGCCCCAACTGTGATTGATAGTTGTTGAAGGATTTGAGAGAAGTTTTCCATCATCTTGTTTCTTTATCACATGAGGGATTCCTTAAGAAATGTCTTGAAAGGGTCCGCTACTCTATCATCTCTCTTTTCTTTCACCATGGGAGGTTTCTTGGGATGGCAAGAGCAGTTGTCCTTAAGATAAACTACATTGAGACCCAAATATCTATACCTTGTCCTCATCGGGGACATGCTCTGAGAAAAAAAAAGGAGGAAAATTCTCTAATACCATTAATCCATATTTATGAGGGGATGAAATAAAAAAAAGAAATATGACAAAAACACAACGATATAGTAATACTCAGTTTCTATTAATGAACGAAATATGTAGGAACTATACAAATGCAGAGTGAAATGAACTCGCCAGAATAGTGGTAGCTTATCTTTGAAGAAAAAGAGATGTTGGCTATGCTTCATTTGCAAGAAGCTTTACATCACACTCCATTGCATGATTAAAGGACCTCCTTCACCTCGATTATATAAGAGAGAGTGAGAGGATAATAATTCCCATTATGCATGTGGGATAAATTGGTCTATTTTTACAAAATTTTATAGGAATGTAAAACACTAGGACTTCCTGGGAGGTCACCCATCCCAATACTATAGCCCAAGAGCGCTTATTATAGATTTCTAATGGGATCCTATGCATTAAATATGTAGGAATTAAATTTTGTTTTTGTAAGCTCGATATCTATTCCATTAAAATATAGTGGAGTAAAGTACAATCAAGAAAATTCAAAGTGGACAGAGTCATGCCTACCCTTAGTGGGAAAATGTGCGTGGAATTCTGCCTGCCCTTAATGGGAAACTNAAAAAAGGAGGAAAATTCTTTAATACCATTAATCCATATTTATGAGGGGACGAAATAAAAAAAAGAAATATGAAAAAAACACAACGATATAGTAATACTCAGTTTCTATTAATGAATGAAATATGCAGGAACTATACAAATGCAGAGTGAAATGAACTCGCCAGAATAGTGGTAGATTATCTTTGAAGAAAAAGAGATGTTGGCTATGCTTCATTTGCAAGAAGCTTTACATCACACTCCATTGCATGATTAAAGGACCTCCTTCACCTCGATTATATAAGAGAGAGTGAGAAGATAATAATTCCCATTATGCATGTGGGATAAATTGGTCTATTTTTACAAAATTCCATAGGAATGTAAACCACTAGGACTTCCCGATAGGTCACCCATCCCAATACTACTCTAGCCCAAGAGTGCTTATTATAGATTTCTAATGGGATCATATGCATTAAATATGTAGGAATTACATTTTGTTTTTGTAAGCTCGATATCTATTCCATTAAAATATAGTGGAGTAAAGTACAATCAAGAAAATTCAAAGTGGACAGAGTCATGCCTACCCTTAGTGGGAAAATGTGCGTGGAATTCTGCCTGCCCTTAATGGGAAACTAGGCATACCCCAAAAAATAAAACTAAGTTTTAGTTATTTGTGTGTCATGTACTAGAAACCAAAGAAGTTTTCAAATATTTAAATAAACCTGAAAAAAACCCGAGAAGTGGTGCCAAGTCCTGAATATCAAGGATGGGTTCCATCCATGGGATTTTCTTCAATGACTGGACAACCACCAAAATCATTGTCACTATCACTGGCCGAGCTGGAGTTGTCTATGGATGGGTGTTTGACTAGGAGGACAACTATTTTGATACCGAGAACCTTCAACGAGTTGTGCATGCTTGGGGAAGTCAATGTACTTTTCATGCCTAGAGATTTCACTGCCATTGAGCTGTGCGTGCCTGGAGTTGTCAACGTGTCACTTGTACCTGGAGGTTTTTCCTTAGCATTGATGTTGGGTGTCTCAAGAGGCATCAAGGTGGTGAGAGGGGCCATAGCAGGAGGATGATCAGTGATGGGAGAGGCCAAAGTAGAGGGAGGGGGGAAAGGTTTGGGGGAGTGGGGCGAGTGAGGTGAGCTGGAAGGGATAGGAACAAAGACACCAGGGAGGCTGAGGAGGGTGTAGGAGAGTAAAGTATTGAATACCCATTAGTTGCGTCAGTTTCTGGAGGTGAGATGATATGCCGAGATGAAAATAGAGACCTCTTATTCCCTTTCATCAAGCAATTTCCATAGGGAACTTGAAAGAGAGTGGTCGAAGCCATATTGGTTGGACAGGAAGGGAAGGTGAGGAGCTGAGGAGGTGTGTTTTCCGCGGCCACTCCATCCTAGGGTGGGGGTGGTGCACTGACAAGGAGGAATGGGGGAGCAATTGGGAGGGCAAGGCACATAGTCGAGCCTCCATCGAGCTCTAATCACAGAGGGGAGATGTCGTAGGATCGCAGAGAGATTATTTGCAAGGGAGACAAGGTGAGAGTGAGGGGAATGAGCTTGGATGACTAGAGGAAGAGTGCGAAGGAGAGGGGGGCTCACATCCGATGCTATTATGGTCGACATACTATTGGATTGTGGGAGCTGCAAGAGGTTGTAGAGACCACGTGGGTGAGTGGCAGGGGTCATGGCTATAGTGAATGCGTAGTGCCTCAGGGGGGAGGGTAGTTAAGGAGCATGAGGGGGAGGGGGTGAGGTGGCACACGTCTAGTCATCATGACACATGCCATAAGCGTGGGTGTGGGTGTGGTCACCTGCATTCGGGGTAGTGGAATCCTTGAGTTCCATGTTGATACAAACTTGTCTGAAGGAGTGAGTGGAAATATCCTCCATGGTAAAATCCTGAAGGTCAACATTGTCTGGAAAGCTTTTGTTGGAAATTCTGTCAACCAGGGAGTTCTCCTTGCATCGAATGTGGAGGAACGATATTGGGCCCCCAAGATCCAATAGTTGATAAATATGTTGAAGACCCTGGTCCAAGTGCCAACTAGGATATAATTTTGATCTCTGAGAGCCATTTTGCATGTGGGTAGCCATAGAGATAATAAGGTGAGAGTCACATTCAATTAAAAGAGGGAAAAGTGCATGTTTCTTGGATATTATGAGACCATGGAGGAGACCCAAAAGTTCTTCTGCATTGTTATTGTCATGCCCAATGTGCCCGTGATAAATATGAACAACAACCCCTATGTTAGTATGTTAAAAACCTCCAAAACCCATGGGTCCAAGATTACCTTTTGAGGCACCATCAAAATTTAGTTTGAGGAAACCAGAGGGAGGGGGGCACCATTGATCTGGATTGAGGGGGGCTCTCATGCAGGGGTATACATAAGGGGGGGGAGTCCCAAGAGTGTCAAGGTGGATGTCCCATTGCTAAAGGAGTAAAGCTTCATTGGGAGAAGATTTGAAGTCAAGGTCATACCAACAGTGCAGAAGGACAGTCTCTAACAACTGTTTTTTGCAGATGGTCCAGATGAAGTCTTCAGAAGAAGATTTATCTTCAAAAATGCATCATTTGCGCTCTTTCCATATGTTCCAAACCAAGAATCCTGGGAGCAACTACCAAATATGATTGAGAATTGGGTTCTGATAGGGACTTTTGGCCCAATTATTGAGGGTGTGAGTGATGTCGCCATGAATTCGATTCGAGATCCTGTAGAGGATCGTTGCTTTGTCCCATAAATTGCTGGAGAAGGTGCAGTTGTTGAGTATATGATCTATGGATTCTTCATTTTTGTTACAAATAACACATCTCAAGGGGCCATAGAATCCTCTTTTGAGGATGTTGTCCCAGGTGAGGATATGTCTATGAAGAACATGCCAAAGAAAGATTGAGATCTTTGGCCAAGTCTTTAGAGCCTAAATCTTGGCCCAACTTGGGTCTGGAGGATCAAACATGGGGGGAATGAGGATTTGGTAGGAATATTTGATGGTGAAGGTTCCCCTTGGAATATAACCCCATCCGATCTTATAATTGTCTTGATTGATTTTGATTTTATGATTGCTAACATCTTGCACGATTTGATTTTTGGTTTCTAGCTATAGATGAGAGAGAGAAGTATGGAGTAGTAGCTATTGTCTAAAGTGTTGCATGTCTATGGTGTGCCATTAGTCCTTGAACTTAGCGCTTCTTTGAGGTGGAATATTATGTTTCCTTTCCAAGCTTGGAATTTGTTTCCAAGAATCCGACCAGAAGTTTGCTAGGGCCCCATTTTTTATTTCCCCAAAAATGTGTTGTTGGATGAGGTGGCATTGACGTTTCACCAAGTTCCAATTGAGAGAGACTTGAGTGGTAGGGGTGAAGCAGATAAGGTTGTGAGGGTCCCAGTCTGGGGTGTATTTGTTGTGCTAGAGTTTCTCCCAAGGAGTGAATGTGTTGGATGTCTAGCTCCACCAAGTTTCGTTGCCAGAGTTTCGTTGCTTTTTGTAGGGTCCCTGAGGCTGAGGCCGTCCATATTATTTGGTAAGTACAGGGTGTCCCATTTGACCAGAGCCCATTTGTGAGTGTTGTTTTCCCCGCTCTAGATAAAGGTGTGTTGTAATTTCCAAATGTAGTTGAGAACCCATTTGGGGGAAATGAGAACAAAGATGAGATAGAATGACATTGTCTGCAAGGTAGATTTTAGGAGAACGAGTTGCCCTACAATATTGAGAGTTCTGTAAGTCCAGGAGGAGATTCGTTGAGTGAGTTTGTCTAGAAGTTCCTTACAACTGGAGTGCTTAGTGACTAAGGTGATTATAAAAGCTCCCATATATTTGGAGGGGATAGAGGAGGTAGAAAAACCTAGGGTTCGGGAAATGGTTCTTTGAGTGAGAGGGGGTGTGTTGAAGAAGAAGATGATGGATTGTCCAAGTTTATAGTGGTTCCCGAGGCCTCTGAGGAGGTTTCAAGCAGGAGTTTCAGGGTGAGTGCTTCTTGGATGGAGGGGTAGGATAGAAGGAGGTTGTCATCCACAATTTTTTGGTGGGTCATAGGTTGACTGTTGTGTAGCTTTAAGCCTTTAACAGTGCTATTTGAGGTGGAATTTTTTAACATTCGACTTAAGCCTTTGTCCATGAGGATAAAGAGAAAGGGGGAAAGGGGATCTCCCTGATAGATTCCATGGGAGGGGAGGAAGGTAGGGGAAGGATATCCATTGACAAGAATCGAAAAGAAAGCATAAGAGAGGAGAGAGAGGATCCAATGGATCCAATCATGACTAAAGCCAAAGGCCGGGAGGGTATTCTCAATGTACTCCCAGTTGAGGTGATCAAAGGATTTGGATAGGTCTAGTTTGAGAAACATACCTGGTGTCTTGGTGGATTTTAGGGAATGAATGACCATATGGGAAAGAATGATTCCATCCAGAATCTACCTACCCTCGACATAGCCTATTTTCTCAGGAGAGATAAGAAAGGGAAGAAGAGGCTTTAACCTATTAACTATGAATTTAGTGATGATTTTATAGATAACATTGCAGAGTGCTATGGGTCGATACTTACTTGGGATGACTGCATTCTCCTATTTGGGGATCAGGGTGAGGAAGGTGGTGTTAAGGGCAGGGAAGACCCATTGACAATTACGCGATTCCTCCACAATGTCGAGAACGTCCATCTTGAGTATATCCCAGCAAGCATGGAAGAAGTTGATAGTGAAACCATCTATTCTAGGGGATGTATCTTCCTTCATTTGCATGAAGAAAACATCCATCTCTTGAAGAGTGATTGGACACATGAGGGAAACATTGTGTTGATCAATGACTATGTTGGGGATGTGGGAGGTAACCCTGTGGATGGCATTGCCTCTGGAGTAGTTCTCTTCCATGAGAAGATCAACATATTAAGAGACCAACTATGTCTCAATGTCCTTATGGTTTTCAATCCTAGTGTCATATTCCATTCTAAGGCTACAGATTCTATTGTGCATTCTATTCTAGATATTAGATTGATGAAAGAAGGAGGTATTTCATTTTCCCTCTTTTAGCCAGGAGATTTTGGATTTTTGTTTCCAGAGGATTTCCTCTTGCTTGCATATTTCTTCAATTTGGGACTAAATCTCTGTTTCTTTGTGTGTGAGAGTAGTCTAGTGACCTTCTAGGATGATCTATTGTTGAAGGGAATCCATGTCCTTTTCCAGACTAGTTTTGGCTGAGAATATGTTCCCAAAGGTCGTTCTATTCCACTCCTTCAGATGTTTCTTTAGCCTTTTTAGTTTCAGCCAGAATCTGTACATTTTGGTGTGACCAAGGGGGTGGGTAGTTGACCAACATTGTTGGATCATGGGTTTGAATTCAGGGATGGATAACCAAAATTTCTGAAATCTAAAGGGGCGATGGAAATCCTTATCATTTTTTTTCCAGTGAAGGCAGATGGGCCAATGATCGGAGCCTGAGGAGAGGAGGATGGAGGAGGAAATATCATCCCCTACCATTGCAATGTCTTCAGAGACTAGGAATTGGTAGAAATGTGAGGTGATATGGGAGTTTCCTCTGCATTGTTTTTTCCAGGTGTAGATCCCATTGGTGGGATCTAGATCAACCAAATCATTATTCTCAATGAAGTTTTTAAAGTTGTTGTACTACTGCATGAGAGTGCAATGCCCCCCCTTTTTTCCCCATAGATTGGTGATAAGGTTAAAGTTGCCACCAAGGATCTAGTTCTATCTGGGATGTTATTACTTATACCAGTCCAAAAAATTGAGGAGATTGATTTTTTGATCAGTGGATTGAGGTCCATATACAGAGGTGATGAAGCCATGCATGTCCATGCCAATGATATGGTAGGAAGATGACGTGGAGTTTCTAGTGGTGGTGAAGTCATTAAGAGTGATAACTGAAGGATCCCAAGTGATTGCAAGTCCACCCGAGGATCTGTCCACATCCAATGCAATGGATTTTCTATTTTTCTAGAGATGAGCTAACAGTGTTTGGAGAGACTCGCTAGTGCTTTTTCTTTCCCAAATAATGAGGATTGTGGGTTTTTCCTAGTGGATTTTTCTTTAGATCATTCTATGTTTGGTAAGAATGTTTATACCCCTAACATTCCAAGAGATGAATTTCATTGGAAACCTTGATTTTTGGAGGAAAATTATTCAGTTAGCTAGGCATATTTCCCTGACTCTACTAACCTGGAACCCAAGGAGGCAATGTGTTGAAGATCTATCTTGAGCCCACGCTTCCTAAGATATTTGACTTCTTTTTTCAGATAGATGGTTGGGTTTCTTTGTATCCCCAACCAGACACACAATTTTTCTTTGTGGAGGACTTATTTAAGGAGGTGGATCTGCTTTGGAGTGACCGTGTGGAAGGTGTGTTTTTAGCATGCATCTTCTAGTCCTAGGAGATCTAACTCACCCATATATAGATCTCCCATATCTTCATCCATTAAAGTATCCAGGTATTGACTGGTGGAGAAGATTAGGTTATTTGTGGGTGGCGTTGAGGATGGATTAGGCAGGGGAATGATTGAGGTGGATGCAGGATCTAGGGTGGGAGTGCTTTCTTGGTTGCGCATGGGTTCCTGGTGCTTCTTTTTGGGGCCTGGATGGAGGTCTTCTTCACTGTGATCCTCCCTAGGCATTTTCTAGGTCAGAACTTGAAAACTATTGCTTGTAGAATGATATTTGGATTTGGCTGTAGTGTGGAGTTTCCGAGCATTTCTTCTCTTGGTGGGGATTGTGCAGAAACTGTCTTCATCTAGGAGTGTTGCGTCTTTTGGAGCTATAGTTTTCTTGTTCTGAGGGAAGTCTCGGAAGAGTTTCCCATGTTTATGGAATTTGCGACATCTAAATGGTACATGCTCATAATCCATGGTTTGAATCCATTCTGTATCTTCATGGGCGAGACATATAGAGTCCAAAAGGGCTTTGGCAATGTGCATGTAGACACAGATCCTGGCGTAGGAAGTGTATTTGTTGGTTTTAGTTTTCTCTTCTATTTTGATGATTTTTCCCAGAGTGTTACCAATGTCTTTGAGGGTTTCATCATCCCAGTAATCCTGGGGTAACGCGTAGAGCCTAATCCACACAGGCGCCCAGGTGAAGTCTTCCTTGTCTGGATTGAAGCGCAAAGTCCAACTTCTAAGGTATAATCCTGTCGAGTTGAAGAAGTAGGGGCCTCCTTCTAGTATTTGATCTCTGTCATCCAGCCATGTGAAGATGATGGTGAAGAATCCTTTTGAGCCCAGTTGGATGTCAAAGTGGGCTTTGGGTTTCCATTTTTCCATGATCCAGTTCAGCAGAGCGCATTCCATTGGCCAGATTCCGATGAATTTTCCAATGAGAGCATAAGTTCTCATGTGTTCGATTTTGGCATGGATGAGAGCTTGTGGGAGCTCACTCCATGGTCGATTCTTGGATTTAGGAATACAGGTGTTGGTCTTGATGTATTCTAGGGTGGGAGGGGTCGTAGACAATTTCATAGGTGCCGAAAAATCAACTATATTGGGAGCAGATTGGTTTTCTTGGATGGGTTCCTGGGCAGGATGAATTTCCGAGACTTGTTCTGGAGATATTCTTGGTGGTTTTCTTAAGAATTATTTGTAGGAAAGGGAGGATCTCATGGTTCCTCCCTTGGGGGTGGCAATGGGGGTCTGGAACTAGAGGCTAGCGGTGGAGGGGACCTGGTCGAAGGTGAGGGCGGGCATGAAAAAAAAAATAGAGTTAGGTTTCAGCTATCCACTAGAAATTTGGAGCCATAACCGAATGATAACAACCCTCCCTGTAGGAATTCCATTACATTAAAAATGGAGATGGAATTACATTACCTTCCCCATCAAAATGGTGAATATCATGGTTTATCAAAACCACAGGCTAAAAAACATTGATTCAGTAGAGAATATTGATGGCCACTGATATCTACCTGGATCAATGCACCAATGCCTTTATTACAATGTGCACCGGAGGAAAGTGAAATTTCAAACATTTGAGGTGAGATGTCAACACCATTCTTTGTTACTAAGAACTGATGCATATATTAATATATGTAAATCCCTAGTCCATACAATATTTGTAAAGAACTAGTGCATATTGTAATCATGCACATCTTAATATTTTGAAATGATAAATATAATCATACATTATGTAGTTTAAGAAATGGTGTTTTTCACAATTTTTAGCACCGATGCTTCATTGTGATTAAAAGGAATTGGGGCATATAAATCATAAAAATGCATAATTTTCTATTTTATGCCATGAACCATTTAGTGAGTTCAAAAGAATACAATGCACCGATATGCATATATTTTAATCAATTATTTTTTTTACAAATTTTCAATTAATCATCTCAAAATCAAATATTTTTTATAATAATATTGATTATATGTATATTTTTATTTCATTTCAATATAATGATTGCATTAATGTGCTATCCAACAGATTACACCTTTATTATTTTAAAAATGTAAATCATCGATATATTAATTAATTAGCAACACAACATTTTACAACATTCTACAACATTTAGCAATGCAATAAAATAAGAAACCCATTTTTTTATATATTAATAAGAGACCCATCATCATATGAAATGGTACAACGTGAAGGTCTACAATAATCAAAATACAATCAATATATAATTTTTACACTTTTTGGTAACACGTCCTCATGCAATTGGTACAATATGTTGAGTACATAACAAAATCCTTGATTTTCATAGACAAATATTCCAAAACATGCAACTTGCAGTAACATTCAATTATATTTATTTTGATTCATCACTTGAAACGTTGTCATCTCTCAAGCTACGTGCATGCCTCATTTCTTCATCACTTGTAGGAAACATTCTACTTTGGCTATTTAACCTAATTTTTTCTTGATTGTCTTGGTTTTTGTGTTCCACTTGATGTTCCATCTACAAACATAGAAATAAAGTGTAATAAGTGTATCTACATTTATATATATAGTATAATATACATTATTATGTTAATAAAATATCATAATGTAGCAGTGAGCATTTCATAAACAATACACATTCTTTTGAAGCCATGCTTCATACCTTCTCTTAAAATCCCTTCTGTTGGCTACACTCGATACTTTGTTTCATGCATGTTTAATATGCCATGACAAAGCACAATCAATATAAATAATATAAAGGTTTCTTGTTGTTCCATTAATTATAAAACAAGGGAAGTTAAACAACATAGCTACTTACAAATTGTTCAATTAAACCTTGATACTTTGACATATACTCACAACCCATACTTAACCTAATGCCTACCAATTATTCGGTTGGATCTTCTTTGTATATTAGAACCTATTATAAGACATCCATGCATGAGTGTAAATTAATTATTTAAATATAGATATCACAAAAAACATGAAATATTAAGTAAATCCGAAAATGTAAGTACTCACAAACTTTGCGATCAACCCTTTTACTCATCATCGTCTTGTCTTATGCGCTGAATGTGTTCTATATTTTTTATTTTCTACAAAAAAAAATGAAATTAGTATTTCATGCAATAATTAAATTCGATGTACATAAAAGAATAAATGAATGATTACATACTTGTAATGCACGTTGTTGTTGGGACAACTCCTCCTGCAATGCAATTATCTTCATTTCTTTTACCATATCCTTGTACACTTTTTTGGACATCCCTATTGACATGTATTGATTTTCCTCTTGTTTTTCCCTTGGAATTTGCATAATCTTCTTGAAAAATAAAAATCACAATATATTTTTTTAAATTGACATGAAAGTAAATATAGCAAAAAAAATTAGTTTGGCAAGTTTTGGAACATATTATAGAAAGCATGTTTAGTAATAATACTTTTTAAATGATTCTTTTTTGTTATTGAAAGTTTTTTCTATTGCAAGCCTCATGGGTCTCATTGAAAATTGCTTTAGAAATGTTTCATGTAGTTTATATATAGCCTGATTCTTGGAGTTATTGTGTTGATTTTTGTTTTGTAAGTGGAAAATATTCCTATGCATTCTTTCCACTATATCCCTCAAAGTTTTGTAAATCAATTTTCCCCTCTCATTAACTTCTAGAACCACTCTAGATGAATTGAGGATCAAGTCATCATCATTTGAATCATTTATAATTTTTATCTTCTTAGGATGACATTTTGTTCCCTATTTATCAGTCCCTGCACAACATTAAAAAAATGTGAAATCCAATGTTTAAAACATGTTACCGATTAATGTTAGGGAATTCATTTTTAGTAAAAAGTCAAAGAAAAACTTTATGAAACTTTGTGATGATTACCTTTTGATCCACCTAATTCCTCTCTTTGCAACATTTCCATAAATAGTTTACATTCTTTTTCACTCAAATTGCTAACAATCTTATCAAGTTTCTTCATGTTTTTTCTCTACATGAAATGCCTTAACCAATACACCATTAATTTAAACCTACAGATAATTCAAATATATAATTTTTTAATAAAAATTAAATACCTTGCCTTTTTTTCATGTTGGGATGAGCTACCATCATGCTCGCCACAATAATTTTTTTTCCTTGAACTTCTATCAACCATCTTCTATAAAAAAAGAAAAAACCAGGAATCATCAGATATAAAATTATGAAATATTTTTTTACAAAAAATGATTTGGGTGCATATAATAAAATAGTACACACTAGTGCATTAAGCATATGTATACACACCGATATATGATAACTGTGATCTTGCAAAATAAAAAACATATTGATTACAAATTGTTTTATTCATGCAATGCTCCATAAATTAATAGAATCACTGATGCCTCATTATTGTTTATTGCACACCACTGAGCCCGTGAAAAAATTTGAAACATGATTCTTTCGATATTAAAATAGTGTTATTTTCATTTTAAAATTGGTGTTGTTGTTGATAGAAACATGCACACATGTGCGCTATTCCTATATAGTGCACACTGCTAACTGCAAAAGCATTTTTTTTTAAATAAAACAGACAAAGACTAGGTTTCAGATCCAATGCAATGAGTGGTCTCAAGGAAACGAATACCAAACTCTCCATATACAAGTAAAGAAACTCTATAAAAATATATTTATTAAAAAATAATTCTCGTTGTGAAATATAGAGAGGGAAACCAAGGGAAACAATAAGGAATCTAGGGATTCCAATACCAAAGATAGCTATGAAACCCTTTTATTTTTTTGAGAATGCACTGAAAATTGTTTGAATCAAATAGAAGAAATATTGAGATTATCAATAGAATGAAATCACTTACCTAAAAAGTTTCCTTTTCATATTTGTATGTGACCTATGGCGATCCCTTACAAATTTGTCTCTTAAAAAAAATATACCCACTCCAAAGTATTTTCTCATAAATCTTTTTTT
The DNA here is from genome assembly GCA_010110895.2 of Picea sitchensis. NCBI lineage: Eukaryota > Viridiplantae > Streptophyta > Pinopsida > Pinales > Pinaceae > Picea > Picea sitchensis. The sequence continues at coordinate 57,061 of SNQJ01S0035434.1, read as the reverse complement.
TTGTCATGTCCATGACTTGCAGGACTAGTATTTGAATAAGGAACCATTAGCCAAGAACATATAAGATATCAAAATCACTCAAGGATCTCACCCAGTCTGGGTCACACCAAATCGTAGCTGGCTGGAATTTTTAGGTGTCTCCTCGAAACTACAATGGGTTTCGAACCTGGGTTACCCTATGAACAAAAGCCTTCAAATCCAATCATACTAGTGGGATTTGAGAGATGGTAAATATCTACTGCACAAATTTCCCTTCTAAATTTTGTAAAAGAATGAAACAATGATTAGGGTTTTCATTTAAAAACACATACATTTAAAAAAATGAAGTTTTTGCTTGTTTTTTTATTGTATATTTCAGTGCATTGATGATAAACATGCACACTATTTTTTTGTAACTTACTTTTTTGATGAGTTATAGATTCTATAGTGAATTGGTGTAGTTTTTACATAAAAACACACTAACAAACAATTTAATTCACCAAAATACAAATGTGAACATCCGTAATTAAATTTTATGGAGGTTTTACTTTGCGAAGGAAAAAACAAAGGTAACTCTTTGATGCCTTTCATAATTTAGCACACCAGTGTGTTGTATATATATTGAAGCACCAAGGTGTCAGAATATAATTAGGTGCATTGTTAACTTTTAAAATTCATTCTAAATTTTGTTTAAAGTTAGATTGTTCTATGCTTCCCAAATGTTTTTTTAAGAATTTATTCACGTATTGATGATGGTCTTAGATCAAATGCAAGAAGAAAAATGTTATAATATAAAATATCTAGTTCTTTATATTCCAACTCATTCCATATCATTGCAAGTTCTCCAAGTTATCCTATTTCGTTTGCATTAATTCTATATTTTATTTATAATTAATTTATCTCATTGAATTTATGTTATGTATGTATGTGAATTTGAATAAATTTTCATTGAATTTTGCAGGATCATGATTTAGGATCGATTTTAGATGTGGAAGATATTCCACCAGTCCAAAAATTCTATAAAATATTATCAAGATAAATATATCATAGTTAGATGTTTGATGAAAATGGATAGCTTCTTTACCCTACCCATTGTAACATGCCATTTTCCAACAACTAGCCTAGGTCAATGGTATTACACCATGAATTGGATCTCTTTTATGACACCCCAATAGTATGTGGTGTTCAAAATGTAAAGGGTTGAAGGAGAACCCACAATGTGTCACAATGTCTCATTATATTAATGATTTACTACCTAAAGTTGATGGCCGAATACCTCCCATTGTGGTCAAGAAACCAATAGGTGATATAGAAAAGACACATAGGAACACTTCCATATGCTCTTTTTTTGAAAATTTGGAAGCCATATCAACTAAGCTTCATCCTAAATTGACGAACCCATCTTCTTATGTTGAGTCAATAGAGAGTTCTAGTGAGCCAAAGTATGATATCAATACTACCCAACACATCTCTACTAGGTGATCCAAAATGTTGTATGACATGAGAGAAAAATTGTTAAGTACACACCAAAGTTGTTTCAAATGTTGGAAAATAGCGATGACTTCCCTCTTCCTATACATATGCAAAGTAAATACCAAACATGTTACAACTGATATTTGTATGAATTTTGGCCATCTTCCAAGCTCGGTTTTGATGTTGGAGCAAAATTCTCTTTTTGTGGTAAGATGCATATGATTGCCAAATCTAAAATGGATGTTGCAAATATTGGTTTTTTTATCCTTTCACATGTATATCCATCACGTTGTAAGAAGAGAAAATAAGGAAATGGGATAGTGATTAGAAAGCATTCAGAATGTTGAATGGTAGAAGCATAACTTATCTTGATCATTTAAAAGAAAATTTGCCAAAAAATTGTCACAAAAGTTGGGTGGCTAACTAGAGTACAAAGAAATATGGTGTGTTGGGTTGTTATCCATGTGGAGAAGATATGGATGCACTAAACATAAGGATCTAGTGCAACAAATATGTAATAACCTCTTTGAGGACCACGTTCAATTTATAATATTACACATTTGAATTGTAACATGTGTTATGTTTTTACTAATGCTCAGGTTATTAGACATATGACATCGTCCTTTGTTCACATTTTTATAGGTTCATTTGTTCCCATATATGTGGGAATATGGACATCAATTTCTCACTAAGGATGTCGATGATGGAAATATCACACAAGATTGTGGAGTGGAGGTTGAGTTCAACCAATCTAGTCATGCTAGCCACCATGATCAAAACCTAATAGAAGGGAAGTTAAGTTACATTAATATACAAGAGATCATGAAAGTGGACTTATCATCTTTTCAATGTGTTATTTTTAGTTGCAAGTGGTGGGATATATTCAACATGAGAAATGAAAAAGAATATCGTGATAGTGGGATAATATGTATGAACTCTAAAAAAATGTGGGTTGAAACTAAGGAGCCTTATGTTTTCCCAAAACACTGCAACCAAGTGTTTTTTTACCTATATGTGTTGGATGGGGGATTTATGGTTTGTATTGAGACAAATCCGATATCAAAATGTATTTTTGAGAAAAGTAATGTTATAATGCCAAGTGAGGAAGATATTCAGGGTGATGGAAATGAAGAGTGACATGTAAATGTTTTGTTTCAACATTTATATTGTGGATGTGCCATTTTATTATGGGTATCTATAATTGGCCAATTATGTTTTCTTCTTCATTTTATAATGTTGGATATGAAAATTTAACAACCATCATATTAAAAATACATTAAATAGCACAAGCATAAAATGTGGTTTCAATATATTTTTATTCTCATATTTGTTGTTTATTATAGCAAATTGATGTTCTATTATATTAACATATGTTTATGTTAACTTTTGAATTACTAAACATTAATTGAGATATCACAAATTTGACGACATATTCATATAATACAATAGTAAATATATATTTTATTTTAAAAAATGATAAATTAAAAAATCAAACCTTAATTTTTTTGTTGTTTGCAAAATTCAAAATTCAAATAAATATATACTTACTTTGATGGAACTTCTAGGGGAAATTCCAACAAAATAACTTCTTGCAACATCTATGAGTTCTGGAATCACACTTGTGGTGTTGGTATTACTAAGATGGATAGTATTCCCAACCTTAACTAGTGAAACTATCATGGCCTTCACCTATTCCACTTCATCCTTTAGTTTTCTAAACAAGTAAACTTATATTAATCATTCTTTTTACATTCTCCTTGAAATAAGTGTTATTATAGGAAGGAAATGAAAATTCTAAAAGTGTCTTTTCTAGAGCCTATTCACAATTAAAGAAATTTTTATTATGTATTAGGTTTTCATTGATAAGGTAACAATCTAACTTTCACTAGACAAGTTGTTGCCATGGAAAAAAAATATTTATGTCCTAAAGAAAACAAGGAAACCATTATATAACTCATGGAAATGCAACAGTAAAATACTTTTGTTTATTGTGAATATATTGATGCATCTACACCCATGCAAAATCCTTTTGTTTATTATGAATATATTGATGCATATACACGCATGTTAGATACAATCATTACATCAAATATGTGTACTAATTCCTATAACATCTACACATGGACTTCTATTTTTTAATTTTTTTTATTGAGTTTTATTAATATTTTTAAATATTAATATAATATTAATTTAATTTATTATTCTTTTAACCTTAACAAATTAATTATTTTCTTCACTAACCAAATCTAATGCTTACATTTTCTTACAAGAAGATACAAAGAGTTGGTGGTAGAGAAAAAAAAACATGAATTTGTTTAATGCAAATTATGTATATTAAAATTCATTATTATTAATAATTTTATTTTCATATTTAATAATTTAAAATTAATTAAATAAATTTAATTATTTATAATTTGTAAATAATATTTTTTTTAAATAATTATTGTAAATTTAATTTTGAACAATTGTATTTTTGTTTGCTAGCATGTCTGTTACGTGCCTGACTGGCCTATGGCCTAAAAAACCACGGGCTAGGGGCATCTAATCCATCAAAATCACTAGCATGTGGTCTAAGAAACTATGACCCAGGGGTCGTCAAAATCACTTGGGGATTGCACCTAGCCTAGTCCACACCAACCCTTAACATGTATGATTTTATTGGGTGTCTCCTCCTGACTACTGCCAATTTTAAACCTTGGTCTCCTTATAGAACAAAACCCTCAAAATCCAATTGAGTGGGATTTGACATTTAATTTTGAACAATTATTATAACATTTCATAAGAGTAATTATTCAAATTAATTCTTTCATTCATTAACCAAATACAACATTTGCATACATTTTAATACAAAATCAATAAAATACAATAATTAGCATACTTTTTAATAGAAGATTCAACTAATATTACTTACATACTTTTACACATTTTTTTAGTAGAAGATTCATAAAGTTGGTAATAGAGTTAAAAATTGTAAAATCGTTTCAACAAAAGTGTATAGATCAAAATTTATTATTATATATTCTTTATATTTAATAGTTTAAACTTAGTTAAATAAATTTAATACAATATAGTAGTTTAATAATATAAATTAATAAAATCTTTGGAAAAATAAAATATAATAATTGTGATTTTAGTAAACAATTATATTATAGCTTTGTTTTGTAATATTTGAATATAAAAAATTAATAAAAAAACATTATTATTACATCATCATAATTATTAGTGAATAATTATATCATAATGTTATTATTTGTTTTTGTAAATAAAAGAGTACTATAATGATATTCACATATTTACGTGTCAATACAAAAACAAGAGTTTGCCACCTACCCCACCACAACAGGGAAACTAGGACAAATGGTTGTTAGAGTCAAGTGTATCTGTGACTGTAACTGAAATCGTTTCTGACAAAAAATATTAGAATGTTCTATTGTGCAGTGGCCATGGCCGACTGCCTTACAGAGCTTCACAAAGAATTTTAATTCTCCACAAAAATGACTAAAACAAAATAAAACCATAAAACCTGAGAGATCTAGCTTGGGCTCGATTGTCCTTGGGCACTATAGGCTGGGAAAAAAAAATGTGCACAGGTTGGACATCGTTTGCTAGCTGGAGAAGCCATCATCGCCTCCATCAAAAGGTCTAAGCCTTGTCCCAAGAAGTTTTGGATATGGGCTTGGTCATCCATTTTTTCCCGTAACTCAAAGATGAGCTGAAGGTGCTCCTCTGCAAATCGAATTGGGGTGGGTGGAGGCGGTTCCTTCATCATGTTTGCATCCATTTCTTTCACTGTGTCCACTAATTTCGTTGTGTCCCCTGCACTCACTGCATCAACTACGTCTCCTTCTATGTCCAGCACTGCCATTGTTGTCAAGGGAGTTTCCACTTACCATCTGGGTTGAATCTCTTCCTCCACCATGCAAGAACTAGTGCCATAGAAATGGTCTGGAGAGTGGGCTCTTGGAGGGTCAATTCCAGGTCTATGGTTAGGTGGAGGGATAAAATTGTTGGGAGGGGGAAATTCTTCCAAGAAAGGGCTGCTACCAGGGTAATTGGTGGGAATTGGGGTGGGTGGCTAGTTTTGCTGAGGCTTGAGATGATTGGTGATAATAAGGGAGAGACGGGAAAGGGAGAGATGATTACGCCTAGTGAAGGCACTGTAATACAATGGGCTTCTCTTGGACTTTCCTCACTCCATGGGCATGATGCAATCCTTGATGAATAGAGGAGGGATGGATGTGGGCGGGAGCAAAGAAAAAACGTTTTGGTAGATCTAGTGAAGGCCGAGGAGTAGACAGGAAAGATGGAAAGGAGGAATGAGAGAATGGTTTGGCATCACAACCTTCATAGAGCCTTGCGAGTTGACGTGGGCGAGAGCCATGAAGGCCGAGGTGACTGCAAGACTAGTGCAGGTATACCCAACCTGATTCATGCATGGATCCCTTAATTCTCCTTGGAGTGCCCAATGCACATCCATTAAGCTGCAGTAAATGCGGGTCATTCAAACTGGGGGGATGGGAGGTTGGCGATAGGGATTAATAACTCCCTGCACTGCCTAGCACCACCTATATCCCATTGCTATACACTTGTTACCCCATCCCAAGATCATAATGCTATTATTACAATATGTGAAAAATACATAATTATTCAAATCACAATCATTTCATTCATCATATTTTGATATTTTTGTTTGTAAACATGTTTGATCAACATATTTTATATTGTTGGAAAAGAAACAATTCATCTTGAAGAAGAGTTAAACATTATATGAAATTAATGGTTATAAGTTTTTGCATCACAATCCAAATTAAACGATTTCATAAAAATAAAGTTAAATATTATATGGAAACTTTAAATATAAATGATTCATACATCTCAATTTTAACTTAAAAACAAATAAATCATTAATACTCATAATCATTAGAGTACTCACAATACATTTTATAAATCAAACAACAAAAACTCTAACATGATATGAAAAAACATAATATACATGAACGATATACATATCAAAGGTATAGGGTATCTCAGTACCCATGTTAAATAAAATTGACAAAAGTAGAGTGATATCTCTCTCCATTAGGATCATGTGGAGGAGGAGGAGGAGGATTGGTGGATGGTGCAACTAGTGACACATGTGGAGGAGGAGGAGGAGGAGGAGAAGGAGGAGGAGGAATAGGTGGTGGAGGGGATGTCAGTTGGTTTGGTGGAGGACTAGGTGGTGGAGAATCATGTGGTGGAGGATTATCAGAATTATACTCAAAGGATCATATTGATGAAGTGGAATGAAAAGCATCCCTCAACCTATGGTTGAGATTGAGGTCACCAACAACATGATGCATGAGTGATGTCATGTCACGAGGAAGGGTTGACCATATCTCTGATATCTATGGAACATGTAAGATCTCTCTAATGTGTACAAGTTCCACTCGTTTCCTGGAAATCAGACCACATATGCAATTCACCACCTCATTTTAGAATCTCCAATCCAATATGCATGACATGCTAGATATATGTAATGGAGGATATCAATATTCCTTATCCATATCCTCATCTTTTAGTTGAGGATCTCCCTCAACATATGTATTAATATTTGCAAAACAATAGACAATAATAATCAGATAATTGAAACAAAATGGTATAATAAATTACATGTGCATTAAATAAGACAAAAAAATATGCAACTAGATTTGTCAAAAAATACTGATAATATTACCTCTATAATCTAGTGGATTGTATTCATTAAATAACATGTTCAGACATCCTCTCCAATCCATTCCAATGTATGGGTACTATATAAGATCAAGGACAAGATTGTCCTCTTCATCCAAAAAATCACATGTCTCTCTATTGACTAGAGTACACAACCACTATGGCTGGCCCCTCTTGGGAAAAAACTACCACCAAATGTGCATATGTGAATCAATCATAGGCCTAGGAGGGAAGAAGGGTACTATTGGCCGAGTGACATGAAGCCTCTCAAAAACTAATGTAAACTATGTTGATGCAAATGGGAAGAATAACCTCCCATAAAAAATAGAGCGATAATGATCTAATGCAAAAAAAAACTAGCACAAAAAATATCTGATCATCTAATCAATTGGGGCCTCTGAGATAAACTATCTACATAGTACATCAATACAACTAATGCACTATCCATCAGGGGTAAACTATGCCAGTGACATGATAATAAGGTATAAGAACCTAACCTCCTCTACACCAATTGCATTTATCCACAACTAACCAATGGAAACTTGGAAGTCTGTAGAGGAAACAATGTCCTCACTAGCATATCTCTACACATATGTTAGTTGTCTCTCTCCTACAATGTTGGGTGGTATATCAAGGAACTATGGCCAAAACTTCCCCCTCCTAGACAACCCGATGATAAAATAAACATCATCATATATGAGATGATGCCAAATACTTGGATTGACTCTAAATTCCTAACAAGCATGGTCCTAGCGATGGATCAACTATTGTAATAATGAAGAGTCCCACCTACGGGATATAGCCTCCTTGTAAAACTTGAGGAGATAAAAATTCCTCAAAAGGAAAAAGGTATGTAGTGCAATAGGGTGAGGGATCCTCTCTGGTGTAATAGGGCGAGGGATCCTCTCTGTTAATCCTTGAGATGTTCCATTATGTTAATTGAACTATACCAAGGCAGCTTAGAGCTAAATCATAGATTTAGGTATTAAAAATATATTTGCAATTATATTTATGTGCTTCTTTGTAATTTCTCACAACTCTCATGATATTTCAGACATGGTGATCAAAATACTCTCAGCCTAAGAGGTATTTTCCCATTGTGTATCAGACATTTAAGGTTTTAAAATAGATAAATGTATGAATTTGAAAAGGAGACAAAACAGAACATACAAGGTATTTATATGAATAAATCTTGCAGTGCTTTTAAAGAAGAAAACATTATGAGAAAAATAGAATTCAACAGTTTAACAAAATGCATATGAGTTTGTGACAAACATACATTCAAAACAACTTATTTCTTTATTCATTCAAATGATATTATAATACGTCTTCATACATTCAAATATACTAATAAAAATGGAAAGAAATTTCTCATAAAGCATGAAATCAATATCAATCCAATTAAATACACCACACATTTACAATGAGAATGGTGCAAAATCTGTTGTTTGAAGCTTTACTGATAAAAATCAGAATACAATTGGAAGAAAGGGATATATGGCTTCAAAAGAAGTGCAATATAATGGAGGAGAATACATGGAAGTGTTAGAGACTGATACAACAAAGGTATATGAATCTCTATGTCATGTTGTATGCATATAATTTGTCCTATGTGTTGAGTTGTATTGATTCTACAACCTTGAGAACAAGATACTCTTCAATCCTCATAGTGCTAACCCTTAATCAATGTGCCTCATTTCTCCTTTATAGATGAAATTGTATGTGAAACCTCTTCTTGAAAGCACTTACTGCTTATTTATTCTTTAAACCACTTTTTGTTTCTTGAATGGTTTTTCCTTAGTAAAAAATATTTACTTTTACATAAAAAAAAACATTACATGAAAATTTTAATGAAAAAATTGCCTTTATGAGGATAGGCACGTGGCACTTATTTCTCGTTGTCTAGGCATCAATATTTTGGAAAAGTAGCACACATTCTTCCATACTTTTCCCATGGGATATTCCTTTTTATTCAAATTCCTCACCAACATATCCATCACATCTTACCCATTAAGGCCCCCCTCAAGCTTGTCAAATCTATTGTCATTATTTCTTCTGTCATCCAACAGTTTTTTTATGATCCAAGACCTTAAAAATGATAAAACGTCAATGAATATAGTCCATTTCAAGGGGGAAACCTCCTTTTACAATATATCCAATTCATAATACAATATTATATGAGATAATATTATCCTAAGATTAGGTCTCCTTGATATATATATATATATCAAATCTATTGTCATTATTTCTTCTGTCGTCCAACAGTTTTTTTATGATCCAAGACCTTAAAAATGATAAAACGTCAATGAATATAGTCCATTTCAAGGGGGAAACCTCCTTTTACAATATATCCAATTCATAATACAATATGATATGAGATAATATTATCCTAAGATTAGGTCTCCTT
>SNQJ01S0035434.1:8177-47480 GCA_010110895.2 Picea sitchensis | reverse complement strand
GAGATGGTACAATTATAATGAAAGAATCCAATGAAGGGTTCTAGCCGACATACAAATATAACATTGGAAATGTAATAATTCAATATCTAGGGCTTAAAAATGGGTTTTATACATAACATGGGGCTTTGTCTAGGGATTAACATGCCCCTCCCCTTCAAACAAGTGTTATCATCAACACTTAAGTACATTCGAGTGTTTCTTCACGAAGAAATCATCTCCCCATGTTGCCTCTTCCATTGGTAGGTTCTTCCATTTGATGAGGTACTCAGTAATTGCTCGATTTATCAATTGCTTAATCCTTGTTTTAAGGATTGTTTATAGTTCTACTATGATTTTCCATTCTTCATTAATCTCTGGTAAAATAATTTAGACTAGGATCTTGTTTTTTATTATCTTCTTTAAGAAAGAAACATGGAAGACTAGATGGACACATGAATATGGAAGAAACTCCAATTTGTAATCCATACTTCCAATCCTTTGCAAAATATTATAGGAGCAATAATATTTGGGTTTTAATTTATTTTCCTCGTTTTATTTCTTAAGGGACATTTTTTTATATGGTTGTAGCCTCAGAATGCTCGATTCCCCACTTCAAATTTCATTTCACTGTGATGTTGATCGAATTGTTGTTTCATCCTATTTTTCACCATAACCAAGTTTCCCTTCAATAGTTTGAGAACCTCTTGTTGGTTCCCTGTGTGGTCCTCCATTTCTTGAACATTTGTAGTCTCTTTCAATGGTAATGTGATGGATGAAGGATGAAATCCTAAAGTTCCAAAAATAGGGACATTTTTGATGAAGTATGAAAGGATGTGTTGTACCACCATTATGCCAAGGCCAACCACTTGACCCATTGTGTCTATTTATCAGATGCAAAGAAAATAATATATCCTTCTAGAAATTTATTCACAATATCATTTTCCCATCAGATTGAGGATGGTAATATGAGCTCTGAGACAAATGAGTGCCCATACAACAAAACAATTCAGTCCAAAAATTTCCAGTGAAAATTGGATCTCTGTCACATACAATAATATTGGGGACTCCATGTAGATTTTGAAATATTTCCATGAATGTTGCGACTACTATAATTTATTTTAAAAGGATAAGAAAGAGAGCAAAAATGAGCATGCTTTGTTAATTGATCCACTACTACCATGATGACAATATTTCCTTTATATTTATGTAAACCTATAATAGAATCGATTGGAACTTCTTACCAACATTGACTTGGTGATATCTTTATTGTCTCTTCCTTATTATGTTGGTAGAACAAACATTTAGACACAAAATTTTGAACATATGTTTTAGTAACTTCCCAGAAACATCCTTCTTGATCCTATGGTACATTTTCAAGATTCTTGAATTTCCTCCTATAAGAGAAGTGTGCAATTCTAGAAGGACCTTCTGTTTGAGTTGAGAATTCTTACATAAATATAGGTGATCATGATACCATAGAAAATCATTATTTTATACAAAATGATCTAGTGAATCAAGGTCATCTTGTAGTTGTTTAATGATCTTGCTTCCATTCTATCCTTTATTTTTCCACCCAATCAAATTGTGAAATAGAAATAGTACATAGTGAACCTTTTGTTTCTTCTTCTTTCCTTGAAAGGGCATCTACCACAACATTATTTTTTCCTTTTTTTGTATATAATTTTAAATTCATAACCTAGCATATTTGTAACCCATTTTTGTTTCTCTTCTGAAGATAATCATTTCTCCAAGAAGTACTTCAAACTATCATGATATATTTTTAATTTGAAGTGTTTTCCTATTAGGTAAGGGCACCATTTTTTAACTACATGTAGTATGGTGAACATTTATTTTTCATAAATGGGTTTGAGTAAGTTTTTTCCTTTAATTTTGTTTCTTTCAAAGGAAAGGAGCCTTCCTTATTTCATTAGAACTACACCAATTCCATGTCCTAAGGCATCACACTCCACAATAAATGTTTTTGTAAAGTTAGGTGTGGCAAAGATGGGAGTTGTACACATAGACTACTTAAGATTTTAAAACTATTTGGTTGCTTCTTCAGTCCAAGAAAATGATTCCTTCTTTAATAATTCTATTAGATGTGCTCCTATTTGACCATAGTTCTTGAAAAACTTGCAGTAATATCATGTCAATCCTAAGAATCCTCTAAGTTTCTTAAAGGTTTTTGGAATTGGCCATTCCCTCATAGATTTAATTTTGTTAGGGTCCACTTTCACACCTTCATGAGATACAATATGAACCAAATATTCCAATTCTTGAACCCCAAAGGCACACTTGGAAGGATTTTCTTAAAGTGTTTTCTTTTCCAATAGTTGTAATACTCTGTCAGTATGTTTTACATGATATTCCCAAGAATTTTTGTAGACTAGTATGTCATCAAAAAATACAAACCCAAATTTTATAAGGAAGGGATTGAAAATAGAATTCATCAAGATTTGAAATGTTGAAGGTGCAAAGTAAGTCCAAATGGCATAAAAAAAAACTCATAATGAGCTTCATGTGTTCTAAAACATGTTTTTGGAATGTCTTCTTGCCTCATTTGTATTTGATGATATTCTGACCAAAGATCCAACTTAGTAAATAATTTTCCCCCATGTAACTAATCTAATAATTCATCAATGAAAGGAATATGAAACTTGTCATTGATGGTCATTGTGTTGACCTATCTATAATTTGAACACATAAGCCATGAACCATCCTTTTTTGTATCCATCACCACTAGTGAAGAAAAATAACTTTCTCTATGTTGAATGATGTCAGCCTCTAACATTTCTTGAATCATAATATCAATCTCAATATTCTATGCATATGGATACCTGTAAGGCCTAATTTTAGGTGGTACGCTTCCTGGTTGCAAATGAATATCATGTTTATGATCTCGAGCAGGTAGAAAATGCTTAGGAATTTCACCAAATACCTTGGAATGATTGTTAATAACTATTTGGAGATTTAATGGAGCAGAGGATATATATGTTTGAACATCAAGTGAGAATAATTGTGTAATTACACCATGGTGTCCGTTTTTGAGTAAATTTTTCATTCTATTAGAGATTATCACCTTAGAGCATTTCCCTTGGGTACCTCTAATCTCAATTTCCTTTCCATCTGAAAAAAATCTCATGAAAATATCTTGAAAATTAAGGGCCACCATTCCCAATGATTATAACCATTGTACCCCTAATACAACATTAGAACCACCCATTTGGATGGAAATCATGGGACTATCCAAAAAATAATCCCACATGTTGAGTTTAATACTATGTCATTTCCCAGAACAATTATGATACCTCCATCTTCAATCATTACTTGAAACTATGGCATTGGATATACAAATTAATTGAGATATTTTGCTAATTTGTAATTGATGAAAATATGGGTACTACCATAATCAATAAACATCGTTACCTTATTCCTTTTTATGTATCCTTGTATCTTGAGGGTTTTTGGAGTACCGGTTCTAGCCAATTCATGAAAATATTGTTGGAGAAATCTCTTCTAGATCTGGATCATGTGATGGTTCCAATTATTGATCTTATTCCTCTTCACAGTATATGTAGAATAATTTCTTCTCACTGCATTTATACCCCTTACTCTACTTTCTATCATAATTGAAACATAGTCCCTTTTATCTTCTTTCATCCATTTATTGAGGTGTAAACCTCGTCGGTTGAGGTATAGTTTTCTTATGAAACCCAAAATGGTCTCGTCTTCCTGCATATTATCCAATGATATACATGTGTGTAGCCTTATTTTTGTCTTGAATATGACGAGAAAATTGCATAACTTCGACAATATTTGTAGGATTCCTTAATTAAATCTCATGTTTAATGTCTTCTTTTAATCCACCCATGTAATATTCCAACAAATGTTCATCACTTATGTCATCCAACCTTGTGGAAAATACCTAAAAGTCTAAATTATAATATTCAATATCACCTAAATGCTTGATTCTTGTCAATTTACCAAAGTAGTCATGTTCCCAAACTTTCCCATATTGTTCTTATAAGTCTCTGGTAAATAAACCCCAAGTATAATGATAAAAATCTATCTTGCTTTTAACTATCCATTGATACCATTGATATGGTTTATTCTCAAAGTTCAAGGTTTCTATGTGAATCCTTTTCTTATCATCCATAATATTATGTAGATCAAAATATTGCTCCATTTGGTTCACCCCGGTAAAGACCTCTATTCCAACAAACTTCCTTAATTCAATCTTGGTAAGTTTCCCTCCTTTTGGAGAACATCCATAATAAAATCCATTATTGGAGTGTTGATGTGGGGTAAAATATCTATGCCAACATGAGAGGGAGTTTTCTGATGGCAGGTCCCAATTAGACCCACTCACGTTTGAATAACAATTCCCATGGGTATATGGGCATGGTTTCCTCTAACTAAATGAAATTCTCTTAGAAGAGAGGATTTTCACCTAAGCTAGAATAAATCCTAAATGAAAAACTACTCTAATATGCTAATGCAATCCTACAATAATGAACAATTGTTGTCCTATTCCAGCAATCAAAAATTCAATTGTAGGTATATAATTCTATGTGCAAAACATAAATAGTCCAGATTTCACAGAATCAAATCATATTAGCACACTTGTTTGCATATACATAACCATAATTATGTTCCCTTAATTGATCTCATAATCCATTCATAATCATTCTATACAAGTGACAAATTGAAGAAACATTTGCAAAAAAAAATTAATAATAGTGCACCATTGAATAAATGAATCATGATTTTTTTTTCTATTATTCTCCCTCAAAGAAATAGTTCATTATCATAAATACAATAAAAAACAGAGATCTTTATCATCTACCTTTGAGCCTGATAAATAGTTATATAACACTCAATTTCANCCCCCCCCCCCCACCACCATTTCTCATTTACACTAGCTCTCTCTTATACATGATGGAGGACTGTTGACCTTCCTAACTGCAGATATTTTCAGTTACTAATGTTACAACTTACCCCTATTCCCATTCTTCTTACATTTGTTTTCCAGAAAGTAGAAAAACTCATTACAGAGTATTCCTTCCTACTCTGATCTCCTCAAGAATATGAGAAATTGAAAATATTTTGTGGTGAAGGTCTCTTCAGCTGAAATTTTGGTCTAGATGATAGCCAAATACATGAAAACCTATTCATTGATCCTGAATCTCTCACATTTTCTCTCATAACCCAATTGGCCAAGAGGAAAGTGCATATATCCCCTTCAACCTTCTCCTTTTGCGAGCATGAATAGTTGTCGACCTCTGTTCTTCTTCTTTGCTTCTGTTGCATGGTCAATACTTGGTTATTCATTTTGATTTGGATGTACCTTAGATTTAATTATGTATTAATTCCATCTCTCTAACTATATACCGCATTATCTGAGATTAGGCACTCTGACACTTGCGAAAACAAGTGAATCTCGTCTTGAGTCTGGTGCTTCCAAATCCTGATAGTTTCCCTTGGAGAAAATAACTAGGAGAATGAGTATATCTCTTCTAATTTTGTGGTCATGGTATCTCTCATTCTGACTTCTCTAGTTGTTAAACAATGAAGTTTCCCTATCTCATGTATTCCTTTTATATTCGTCTAGTGAGATCTTCTAGCTAATGTGATGATGAAATTAAAGGGTTATTATCACTATACAATTTTAAACTTCCCACTCGAAAGGATGATTCAATTATTAATTACCCAAGATCCATGTAATATTTTGGTAATGTGCTTTGTGTTGTATTCTTTAATCTAAAATATTTCACATGCCATTGGTGTATCCGATGTTGGATTACTGGAGGGGGGGGTGAATCAATAATAGTTCTTTTTAATCCTTTTTAACCACAATATATATTTATAATCAGTTTACCAATCTCATTCAACAAGTGCAAAATAAATAAACCATGAACAATGATAAATTATACACATACACAATACACTAGTATTTTAACTTAGAAACCTAATGCGGGAGAAAACCACAAAATGATTTTTCTTATATGTATTTAAGAAGTACATTCATTAGAAGCACCAACTTCCTTTGTTCTCTAGCTATAACTGGAAGGAG
Organism: Picea sitchensis; assembly: GCA_010110895.2. NCBI lineage: Eukaryota > Viridiplantae > Streptophyta > Pinopsida > Pinales > Pinaceae > Picea > Picea sitchensis. The sequence continues at coordinate 41,428 of SNQJ01S0035434.1, read as the reverse complement.
ACTCCAGCCCCCTAGATTCTCAAGCTACAAATCGAGGGAAGCTCCAACTCCCCAATTCTCTGGCTACAACCAGAAGGAGACTACAACCCCCTATGTTCTCCAGATACAAACAAAAGGTGGCTACAACCACCTATCATTTCCCCATCCAACGTCCCTGAAGTTTAAATTCCAAATGTAGAAAATCTATCATTGTCACTAAATCAACTATGTCGTTGTAATAACTGTCATTGAAATTCTATCCCAACCTGTACTAATATTCTTCAAACTTTCCTGCAGATCCATGAAATGTCTATTCTACAAAATACAAATGTTTCCACCTTTCCTTACTGCAAATCACAGATGTCCCAGCCTCTGCTTTCTATAACTTGCGAACTAACACAAAGCTCTACTAGTACACTAACACTCTTTCTGTCTTCTTATGTCATTGTCTCAATATCAATCACTGTCTGATCTCTCTGTATCTTCTCACAAAATGGATGATCTGATAGAAAAGAATACTCATCCAACATCCAAGTAGATCTAACACAATCATGTACTAGGTTCATACATATGTCTCATAGATCTTATGTTATTTAAGAAACCCTTTACATTAACCATACATCAAACCCTCATTGTTATGCAAACCCAACCTATATTGATAACACTATGTCTCAACCATAAACCTTCAACCATACTCCAAATAACATAGAATATGTCTTAACAATATGCCCAATCAAGTATCCCAACAACAAACAACCAATACAGTAGCAATGTTTCCCTGTAGATCTATTTGATACAGAATACACCATACAACCAATAGTTCCTCAAGGACAAAAAATCAATCTCTCATTGGCCATACCCCAAGAATTCACCAAAGACCTACTTAAGACAAGCATATAACATACCTTTATTCATTATAGATAGATTTATTGTATCTTCACAAATAAACCTTCGTGTAACCTCTTCTCAGCTCTGCAACTTGTCACTGATGATAGATCTGATCTTTCTTTTCTTCAGCCTTGAAAAATGATCCTCCCTCTATCTTTAGTAAACCCGAAGGTATCTATGCTTTGTCCCACTGTGGCCTGTGGATGTTCACACCCTTCTAGTACTGCAACCTGCGAATGTATTTAGTAAAACCATGGTTCAGTACACACATGCTCGACACTTCAAATTCTGCAACTCCTCTCATCACTGCCTCAGAATCACTATTGTGTATTTGTTAATGATATATGCCCATAACATTTCACAAAAGAGATATTCAATGTGCTCAAATTAGGTGCTAATGAGAGACCCTTTCTCTCTTATTTATACTCTCCAAGTGGCTTCCTTTAGGGATTATCTTCTAACTATTTTACCCAACTTCCCTCTTTTAGGGGTAACCCACTTTCAACTACTTTACCTACTTGCAACCACTTTACCATAAATAGAAAAATCACCACTTCTTGTTGCAATTATTTTGTTTTTAATTATTTTCTTATTGCAACAACTATACTCATGATTAACTCCTAGTGACTAGTAAACTTCTTCTAGGAGCTTCTAGATCAATAATTTTCTTCTTTGACCACCTTATAGGGGCTTCTAGATAACTCATGAAGGTTCTCGAACTTCATTAAACCATATCTCCTCAACCGTGATGAGATACATGATGTACCACATATCACCAAAAATGACACGACATGTAATATCCATCTATGATAGTCTTTCATGCAATTGCACTGATCTTCATTACATAATTCCTCAGACAAACTTGGGTCCCTTATCCACACTTTTGAGGCTACTGGAATTTTCTACCAAAATTTCTTCAAGGGTTGACATCAATGAAAACCAACCCAATCAATCAACAACCTTCCACTTTGGCATTGATGGAAACACTCTGATGCAATACTGAAGTCATGACAGTCATGCTACCCCTATGACCATCGCTACCCCTGAACTCATGCCTTCATGCTTTCTCTCCATGTATCTGATGAATATCTCCACCTTTAACATCAATGGAAAAAGTAACTTCCCTTTGGTGTTGTTCCCCATGACTTAACTCTCCTTGGGGTTGCTCCCCTTATTTAAACTGTCCTGTGTCCTCTTCATGGTTCTTCCTTGTGTAAATATATGACATATAAGATAACATTCAAAATTCATTATGGGGAAGAAACTACTCCGAGTTTCTAGCGAAGATACTCAAAGGCTTCCCTAGGAAGTAGTTTTGTAAATATATTTGCAATCTCTTCTTTGGTCCCAACATACTCAACTCGAATGTTCTTCTCTGCAACCTATTCTCATTGAAAATGAAACTTGATCAGAATGTGCTACGTCTTGGAGTGCATCACTAGATTCTTTGAGATACTGATGGAACTTGTATTATCACAATATATCGAAATGGTCTCATCATACTCAACTTATATATATTTCAGTGTTTTTTTCATCCATAAGACCTATGTGCAACATGTTGATGCTGCAATATACTCTGCTTCGGCTGTAGACAGTGATACTGATGAATTTTTCTTTCTTATCGAAGATACCAAACACTCACCCAAGTAGAAATTTGTTCCACTTGTAATTATTCGATCATCATTGCAACCTACCCAATCTGCATATGTGTAAGAAATAAGTGATAGATCCTTCCTTTTTGTATACCATAATCCAAGCTCTTCTATACCCTTGAGATATTTGAATATCCTATTTACTTCCAAAACATGTGATTCCTTTGGTGCTTCTTGAAATTGTGCCACCTGTCCAACTTCCTACATCACATCTGGTATGGAAGATATCACATAAAGTAAGCTTCCAATCATGGACCTATACTACCTTTGATCTATAGCCTTTGAATCATCATCTTTACTTAACTTGCAACTAGTTTGCATAGGAGTAATGAATGGTTTGCAATCTTCCATTCCGAACCTCCTTAGCATTTCTCTGCTATACTTAGTTTGAGAGATAAAAATTCCTTGGTTTATTTGACATATATGAAGACCCCAAAAGAAGGATAATTCTCCAAGCAATGTCATTTTGAACTCATTTTTCATATACTTTGCAAATTTCAAGCTCATCCTATCATCATCACTACCAAATATAATATCATCAACATAAACTTCAATTAACAAAATACTATCTTGATTTACCTTGATGTAGAGGTTGTTGTCTACATTCCCTTTTTTGAATCCTTGCTGTTGTAAGTATCTATCCAGTATGGAATACCATGCTCTAGGTTCCTATTTAAGACCATATAAGGCCTTCTACAATTTGTAAACATAATTTTCATTATCTGACAACTAAAATCCTTCTGGTTTCTCAATGTAGACTTATTCCTCTAGATCCCCATTTAGGAAGGATGATTTTATTTCCATTTGATACAATTTAATATTCTTGGAGAATGCATAAGCTAGGATCAATCTGATTTCTTCCATTCTAGAAACCAAAGAAAATGTATCTTCAAAGTATATACCTTCAACCTGAGCATATCCTTTACATACCAATCTTCCTTTATTCCTTGTAACATTTCCATATTTGTTCAATTTGTTTCTGAAGACCCACTTTGTACCAATAACATTCTTATTCCTTGGCCTTAGAACCAGTTCCCAAGTGTCATTCTTCTCTATCTGATCTAACTCTTCATCCATGTATTTGATCCAAAATTCATTTTTGTTGGCTTCTTCAAAACTTCCTGTTTGAATTGTAGATAGTAGTGTTAGGTGCAGTTGTTCTAACATTCAAAAGTCATTATGGGGAAGAAACTGCTCTGAGTTTTTGGCGAAGATACTCAAAGGTTTCCTTAGGAATCAGTTTTGTAAATATATTTGCAATCTATTCTTTGGTCCCAACATACTCAACTCGAATGTTCTTCTCTGCAACCTGTTCCCGTTGAAAATGAAACTTGATCAAAATGTGGTACATCTTGGAGTGCATCACTAGATTCTTTGAGATACCGATGGAACTTATGTTATCACAATATATCAGAATGGGCTCATCATACTCAACTTATATATATTTCAGTGTTTTTTTCAACCATAAGACCTATGTACAACAAGTTGTTTTTGCAATATACTCTGCTTTGGCTGTAGACAGTGATACTAATGAATTTTTCTTGCTTATCGAAGATACCAAACACTCACCCAAGTAGAAATTTGTTCCACTTGTAGTTATTTGATCATCATTGCAACCTACCCAATGTGCATATGTGTAGGAAACAAGTGATAGATCCTTCCTTTTTGGATACCATAATCCGATCTCTTCTATACCCTTGAGATATTTGAATATCCTCTTTACTTCCAAAACATGTGATTCCTTTGGTGCTGCTTGAAATTGTGCCACCTGTCCAACTTCCTACATCACATCTAGTATGGAAGATATCACATAAAGTAAGCTTCCATTCATGGACCTATGCTACCTATGATCTGTAGCCTTTGAATTGTCATCTTTACTTAACTTGCAACTAGTTTGCATAGGAGTAATGAATGGTTTGCAATCTTCCATTCCAAACCTCCTTAGCATTTCTCTGATATACTTAGTTTGAGAGATAAAAATTCCTTTGTTTCTTTGGCATATATGAAGATCCCAAAAGAAGGATAATTCTCCAAGCAATGTCATTTTGAACTCATTTTGCATATACTTTGCAAATTTCTATCTCATCCGGTCATCATCACTACCAAATATAATATCATCAACATAAACTTCAATTAACAAAATACTATCTTGATTTACCTTGATGTAGAGGGTGTTGTCTGCATTCCCTTTTTTGAATCCTTGCTGCTGTAAGTATTTGTCCAATATGGAATACCATGCTCTGGGTTCCTATTTAAGACCATATAAGGCCTTCTACATCTTACAAACACAATTTTCATTATTTGACAACTAAAATCCTTCTGGTTTCTCAATGTAGACTTCTTCCTCTAGATCCCCATTTAGGAAGGATGATTTTATTTCCATCTGATACAATTTAATATTATTGGAGAATGCATAAGCTAGGATCAATCTGATTTCTTCCATTCTAGAAACCAGAGAAAATGTGTCTTCAAAGTATATACCTTCAACCTGAGCATATCCTTTACATACCAATCTTCCTTTATTCCTTGTAACATTTCCATCTTTGTTCAATTTGTTTCTGAAGACCCACTTTGTACCAATCACATTCTTATTCCTTGGCCTTAGAACTAGTTCCCAAGTGTCATTCTTCTTGATCTGATCTAACTCTTCATCCATCTATTTGATCCAAAATTCATCTTTGTTGGCTTCTTCAAAACTTCTTGTTTGAATTGTAGATAGTAGTGCTAGGTGCAGTTGTTCTGGTGAACGAATTCTTATTCTAGTTTCAACTCCTGCATCTTTATTCCCGATAATCTGATCTGATGGATGATTCTTCTATATTTATCTTCCAGGTATCTTTGGAGGTACTTGAATATATTGTTATTATTTCTGTTCTTCTGAATTATCTTCTTCATATTCCTCTTATGATACTTCTTCTTCCTTTACTTCATCTTCGTGAACCTGTTCCATTGAATCCTTTCCTTCTTCTTTTATCCTTCTTCCACCTATCTCATCAAATTTTACACTGATGCTTTCAACAATTTTGTTGAGCCTTAGATTGAATCGTTTGTATGCTTTTCTTGTGCTTGAGTACCCAACATGTATACCTTTGTCAACACGATATTAAAACTTTCCAATTTTTCCATAAGATCTTTTAATGTAGCATTTGATTCCAAAAACTCTGAAATTCTTCACATTCCCTAGTCTTCCTTTCCATATTTCATAAGGATTTTTATCACTATTGTTTTTTAGTATTCCTCTATTTTGAATGTGAAGTGTTGTAAGCATTGCCTATACCCAAAATACATCTGTCAACTTGGAATCCATTAACATAGTTCAATCCATTTCCTGTATTGTTCTTTTCTTCCTTTCGATAACTCCATTTTGTTGTGGTGTCATGGAAATGGGGAATTTCCTCTTTATCCCATGCTTACTACAAAATTCCATAAATTCCTTTGAAGTTAACTCTCCTCCATTTTCCAATCTCAAACATTTGATTTTCAAATCTATTTCATTTTCAACCATCTCCTTGTACATCTTGAAGTTCTCAAATGCCTCTGACTTCTTCTTGAGAAAATAAAATGCAGTCATTCTTGTATAGTCATCAACCAATAGCATAAAATATTGTTCACCTTTCAACCCCTTTGTTCTAGTTGGTCCAACTAGATCAATATGCACAATTTCTAATGGTTTTGTTGTGGAGTATTCCTTTGATTTGAACTTGGTCTTGGTTTTCTTTCCTTGTTGACAATGCTTGCACAATGTGTTGGTTGGATTCATAATATGGGGAATTTCTCTGCCTTCTTCCTTTTTTTTGACCTTGATAAGATTATCAAAATTTATGTGACCCATTCTTCTGTGCCATAACCAAACTTCATCTTCCTTTCCTAAACACCACTTTTCCTTTCCAATTTCACTTAGTAAGTATATGTAGCTTGGAGTTCTCACAGATGAAGCCACCACTCTCCCTGGATATTATTTTCTTATCCCCCATTTATGTGAATCAAACACAAGTTTGTGACCTTGGTCACACATTTGAATTACACTCAGAATATTGTGCTTCATATCTTCCACTAGTAGAACATTTTATGCCTTGGAATCCTTCCTTCCAATCTTGATTGTGCCTCTTCCAATGATTTTGGCTGAGTTTTCATTTTGAAAAGAGACTAACCCATATCTTTCCTTTTTCAAAGTTAGAAACCCATCCTAATCACCTATCATGTGCTTTGAACAACCACTGTCAACATACCAACCACGTTTCTTGTGTTGATCTTGTAAAGCAAGTGTGCATTCTTCATTGTTGTAATGATTCTGCTTCCTTATCCATATTATTTGAGATTCCTATCAGTTACTGTTGTTGTTTTTCTATGATTCTCTTCAAGTAAATTTCATTCTACAATCTTTGGCCATGTGTCCAAAGTTTTTGTACTTGTAGCATTCCACTTCGTACTCAAGGATTCAAACCTGTTGTAGTTTTTGCTCTGCATTTCATTAATCCTTCTTGGATAAGTATTTTTTTATAGCCTTCATAGTTATTTCTGTTTTTTCTACTGGCTTTGCAATTTATAGCCTTGTTCCCAAAATTATTACATGAATAACATAATCCAATAAAAATTGTTTGATACCTGGGAGTTGGATATCTTCTGAAAGGTCCTTCTTTTCTGAATCCTTCTTCTTCTTGAGATATTTTTGTTGGAACCTTCAACAGTACTAAGAGGGGGGGGGGCGGTGAATCAATACTAGATACCTTTTACCTATTTTTAAATTCAAGCACACCATGTAAACATTAATCATTAACAAATTCGTCATCATCACAAAACATTATACAAAGATCACAATGATTTTTATGTGGAAACCCAAATGGGAGAAAACGACTGAGTGCTTTTCTTATATTAATTAAGATTACATTCATTTAATTTACCAATACCCACTGGAAGGAGGATACAACCTCATGGATTTACCAACAACAACTGGAAGGAAGCACCCACTCCCTATATTATAGGCACCATCCTGCAGTGAGGACACCTATCCTCTATGAGCTCCAACTCACCCTAGCACCACCCTGCCACCCTAATCAAAATAGGCTCCAACCTGTAAATAACATACATAAATTTTCCAAGGATTGACAATCCTTGCCCAAGAACCACCCTACCTTCCTGAGGATAAATCAATTACTAAAATATCATACATACACTTCACCATTGTTCTTCATAATTCTTTTGTTTGCATCATGTTGTATATAACCAAAAAATCATCTCAACTACTTACAACATGTCTGGAGAGAACTTTATGCTTCCTTTCTCACACATGAACACCCGCAGATACATCTTAACTTCTTAGATAGACAAACATATGAAAAATGATCTCCATTCAAATCCCCTCATAATTTCTCTTAATACAATTAGAGTGTATCCATACTTATAATATTTTTCGCGAGTCCACCTTCCTATATGTGGACATGTCACAGTTATGATGTGGATAAAATTTGATCATATCAAAGTCCTGTTAGTTATAATTTGTCTAAATAAAGTATGGTGGTTATATTGTGGACAACCTTTAACCAAATCAAGATCCTGTCAATTACAATTTCATCTAAGTAAAGCATGTGGACATATGATAATTACATTGTGGACAAAATTTTGTTATCGAACATTATTTGACTAAATCAAATGGATAAATTTTTGTTATATTCCATTCCATCACAGTCCATTCCACATAGACCATACCGAGCAGTTTATACCACACAGTTCATATCATGCAGTTTAGGTTGCTCAGTCCATACCACTCAGTTCCATACTGCTCAGTTCCATACTACTCAGTTCCATACTGCTCATTTCCATACTACTCATTTTCATACTGCTAAGTTCTGTACTTCTTAGTTCCATACTGTTCATTTCCATACTGCTCACTGTCGCACTGTTCCATAGTTTCACTGTCACACTGTCACACTTTCACACTGTCGCAATTTCACACTATCGCATTGTCACACTTTCTCTTTGTTCACTGTCAAACTGTCACACTATTCACTGTCGCACTGTCACACTGTCGTACTATTCACTATCACATTGTCACACTATCGCACTATCCACTGTCACACTATTGCACTATCCATTGTTACACTGCCACACTGTCACACTGTTTCTTTGTCCACTTTCACATTGTCGCACTGTCCACTGTCGCACTATCCACTAACACATTTTCTCATTGTCGCACTGTCACACTATCACACTTTTCACACTCTTGCACTATCACACCATCACACTTCTACTGCTTGTGCACCATATTGAATGTGCAATTAACAACCACACAATAAAAACTGTGTAATTTATTCCACGCAATCCATTCCATTACACTTCTACTACTTGTGCTCCATACTATCTGTAGGTCATTTACATTACATTTGAAACTCTATCTCCTCTTCTCTTTTATATACTCCATCGCATCCAAGGACTCTATCTTTTCTCATTGATATTAATGATCAACAACTGCACAATAAAAAACCACGCAATTTATTCCACACAATCCATTATGTCACACTTCTACTGCTTGTGCGCCATATTTTTTGTAGGTAATGTACATTACATTTGAAACTCTATCTCCTCTTCTCTTTTTTGTACTCTATCTCATCTAGGGACTCTATCTTTTCCCATTGATATCAATGACAACATAGTCTGCTCACAACTGCATGCTTTGATGTCTTCCCGGTGTCTTACCTTTATAATTGCACACTTTCACAACTTTGCACTTTCACATCAATGAAAACACCAGTCTCAAATATATCCCCCTTTGTCATTGATGGAAACACACACCTGTTGCTTCTCTCCCCCTTTGACATCGATGGAAAAGGGATACATTTTTTTTTTACTGACTCCTCCTTGGACTATATTTTCTCCCCCTGAGATAGAACTTCCTCAAAACTATTCGAAGGTTTTTTCATAGATCTCATACTCAAACTATCCTTGAGTTGCAAATCACTCTTGTCATGCTGGTGTTCTTGGTCTTTGTCAAATGGATCAACATACCTATCATATTCTTCTTGAGATATATTTCTCCCCCTTTGGAAATAATGATGAAAGGCTTTGTGCTTTTCATCTCCCCCTGTAATTGGGCTTCTTCTTCATAGATTTGTCAGGATCTGCTTCCTACCACAAGGATGATTCCTCCTGTAACCAAACAATATTTCTATTGAACAATTTCTTCCCTTTTTGAGAATGATAAATTCCCTTATCAAAAAAAGATTGTCTTGTAATATTCAAGTGACTATTATACATGATCATTCACATATTAGCTCTTTTTTGGATGATTTAAATACACTGCTTATTTTTTTTGACCACTGTCTTATGTTAGGAGTCTCCCTTCTCTTAATGAATCTTGTGCAATTTATCAATAAGGACATGTCTCCCATTCATGAACAAAGTTGGGATATTGGTCACAAAGGCTGAATTCAACATTTTCTTACAATCCACTACTCTTTTGATTGATGGTTAATGTATCCTAACTACTGAAAACACTACTGCAGAGAAATTTTGTTTGTGTTGCTAAAAATTTCTGGTGCTAAAGACTCTTGTATTGATTTTTTAGATCAACGCCAAACTGTTTGCCAAATCTTACTGGCTTCTCTGAATTTATTTCATTTTATTTTATTTAAATGTTGATTCGGATATGTCCATATTAAAACCTCAAAATATACTCCCAAAGTAATTTGAAGTTTACTGAAATTTTCCTAAAATATCACATGGATGTTGGTACCCTTAGGACTGGTTTGGACTATTGTTCATGACTTCATAAATCTTTAAAACATTTTCATCAATTTTTGGAAATGACCATTTTGATGAAGGTAACAATCCTATAGTCATAACCTCAGTCTCTTTCATCATACCTTCTAATTCCACCTCAATTTTGAGGTATTCCTCATTTTTATAGATTTGATAATTAGTTATTCAGACAGAGAGGATTATATTTCAAATCCTGATCATATAGAACATTTTATGTTTCATCATCAATTGTAAGAGAACCCTTCCTTTCATACATCACACTATCTTTGTTGTCTTTCTTCAAGAGATGATACTTGGTCTGATTCCCTATCTTCTCACTTATACATCCACTGTCATCATATGTTGTTGATTCACATTCTTCCCTTTTATGATATTTTGACTTCCTCCTCCATACTTTTGTGCACTTTTCTTTCTTAAGAAACTTCATTAGGTTCTTACAATCTTGAGCTTTGTGACAAAAGTTGTTTCATTTGTAATATCTTGTTGTATGATAGAATCTGGCAACTTGTCCAACTTTGTTTCACTTCCATCACTTTAAGACATTATCGATGCCTCTAAGTTACTTTTTTGGATAACCTTTACAATCCATGGCTTTATGACCAAAATTATTGCATGAAAAACAATAGCCATAAAAAGGAGTTTCATACCTAACTGCATAGATCCTACTTGATGATGTATCATTTTAGACTTTCTTTGACACTAATGAATTTAAACTTTGGGAAACACTCTGATTTGTTATTTTATTTTCTCCAATGTGAATCTAATTCCTTTCTTCATATATCTATTGTGAGGAAGATGAAACAATTTCATTGATATAACCTAGACCATATTTGTCAAATGGTGACATTTGGTGGCTTAAGATCTCATCCAAGACTTCAGTGGTTTTCATGAATCAATATGTTATCTTTTTCTATGTGAGTGTCTTTTCCATTTCTTATTTTAGATCAACAAATTTAGTCTTTAACCTATCAATCTCATCTTCCTTTTTCTTTAGTAGTGTATTTTGATCATCAATGACTCTTTCAGTTTCTTCCATCATGTCCGCCACATGTCTCTTTGAAATATGATCATCTTCTTGACATTTTTTAAGTTGACCTTTTAACAACTGGTTTTCCTTTCTGATTCTCAAGAGTTCTACTTCAACTTCTTCTTCATCGTTGGAGGTATCTTTGCTTGTATTTTCTACTTTTAATGAATTAAAATCAACATCCTTTTCTTTTAGTTGGATCATGAGGATTTGTTCAATTTCCTTAATTCCTTCTATTTACATCTTTAGTGTATCAACATATTCCTTTTGATATAGAATTTCTTCACATTATAAAAAGTCTCTCTTAAAGTGTTCTCTTTTTTGTATTTCCTTTCTTAACTCATCTAGGGAACTAATAAGTTCTTCTTCCAGATCAACTAAAACATCTTCATCCTCAAAATTCTTACTTTCACTCATATCAGGTAGACAACAAGATTCATTTGCATAAGCATATTTGTCAAAAGAAAAATGAGTTCTGTCATAAGAGTACTTACATGGTGCTTCTTCAAGATTTTATTTGGACTAATCTTCATTTGACTTATTTGAAGCTTCTTCTTTCTTACCCATGTAGAGTTTTTCAATATTTTCCTAGAGATATTTGGCTAAAGTATACTTTTGAATTTTGATTTTCACAGACTTGGGTAATCCTTCCAAAATGGAATCCATTTCTAGTTTTTGGTTTCAACTTTAGTTCTTTCTTGGCTGGAGACTTAGGTGATTTTTTGGAGGGGTGTAACTAGTAACAATGATTTCCAAACATCATGTCCCATTTCCCCCATAAATTTATTCATTCTTATGCTCCATGTCTCATAATTATCTCATCTAATAGGGGTGTTATATCAGGGCCCATGTGAAGATGACAATCCATGAGTGCTTGTAAGGATCTTCCTTCTAGTGGTTAAACTGTTCCTGAAGGAACCTACTCCGATACCAATTGTTGGAACCTTTAATAGTACTGAGAGGGGGGGGGGGTGAATCAATACTGGATACTTTTTGCCTATTTTTAAATTCAATCACACCATGTAAACATTAAACATTAACAATGCCATTCATCATCACAAAACATTTTACAGAGAACAAAATGATTTTTACGTGGAAAACCAAATGGGAGAAAACCATTGAATGATTTTTTTATAATCATCAATATTACACTCATTTAATTTAATAAAACCCATCAAAAGGATGTTACAACCCCCTGGATTTACCAACTGCAACTGGAAGAAAGCACCCACTCCCTATATTATAGGAACTAACCTGTACCGAGGACACCTATCCTTTGTGAGGTCTAACTCACCCTAGCACCACCTTGCCACCTTAATCAAAACAAGCTCCAACCAGTAAACAATAGACATCAATATCCCAAGGAATGAAAATCCTTTCCCAAGCACCACCCTACCTCCCTAAAGATAAATCAATTACTGGAATATCAGACATACACTTCACCATTGTTCTTCAAAATTATCACCTTGGCATCACGTTGTATATAACCACATAATCATATGAACTACTTACAACATGCCTAGAGATAACGTTTTTCTTCCTTTATCACACACGAACACCTGCAGATCCATTTTGGCTACTTAGACAGATAGACATATGCAAAATGATCTCCATTCAAAGCCCATCAGAACCACGCTTAACACAATCACAGTGTATCCATAATTATAACATTTTTATTGATTCCACCTTATTGTATGTGGACATGTGACAGTTACAATGTGGAAAAAATTTGATCATATCAAAGTCCTATTAGTTATAATTTTTCTAAATAAAGTATGGCGGTTATATTTTGTACAAATTTGACCAAATCAAGATCCTGTCAATTACAATTTTGTATAAATAAAGAATGTGGACATATTATGATTACAGCATGGACAAAATTGTGTTATCGAACATTATTTGACTAAATCAAATGGATAAATTTTCTTCATATTCCATTCTGTCACATTCCATTCTGTGCTGACCATACTGTGCAGTTTATACCATGCAATTGCAAGTTCATACTACTCATTCCATACTATTGATAATTGATTGTGTCTTTTCCTATTCATATCAATGATCAACAACCACACAATTTATTTCGCGCAAACCATTCTATCACACTTCTACTTCTTGTGAGACATACTGTCTATAGGTCATGCACATTACATTTGAAAATATATCTCCTCTTCTCTTTTCTGTACTCCGTCTCATCTAGGGATTTTGTATTCTCCCATTGATATTAATGATAGAACAATCTTCTCACAACTACACACTTTGATGTCTCCCTGGTGTCTTACCTTTATAACTGTGCACTATGACTGTGCACTTCGACATCAATGACAACACCAATGTCAACACTTTTTACTTCTGACAACTATTGATTATGAACTCTGAATCTTCTTGGAGATGGAGTATATCTGTGATTTTCCTGTTGCAACTTCTTTTCTTATTCCTTCTCATTATATCCTCTGTCTGTCTCTTCATAGCTTCGTTGCTTTGTTTCCTGATCTATTTTTTTGGAGCTTGAGCCCTTTTCTCTCTAGTTGTATTCCAGTCCAGAATTTTCATGATGTGGTATTTTACTGCTAATGATCTCATCCAAAACTTTAGAGATTTTCTGTGTGTTCTTCTTCTGAAGATCTTTTTGCAATGTGGCAATCTCTTCTTCCAAACTTCCAATGATCCTGTCTCTTTCTTCTAACTGTTCCTTGAGTGCTTCTTCAATTCTCTTGTCTTCTTCTACTAGTATTTTTAATTTAGTAATCATCTGATCTAGTTATTTGGAGTTGGAATTTTGAACTCCCTCTTTCCTTTTTAGTTCTTCCTGTAGTGACTTGTTTTTCTTCTTTTCCCTTTTTATGACCTCTATGGAACTCAACAATTCTTCTTTGTAATCAACTTCTGCCTCTTCATATTATTCATCGGTGCCTTCTTCATCGGAGTCTTCTACTTCCATGAATAGAACCCTTTTTGTATCACTATCGATGACTTCATATTCATCTTATGAGGAACAATATTCTTTGGTGTAGAGGATTTTCTTGAAAATTTTCTTTTAGGTTCTTTTGCCTTTTTATATTTGTAATGTAATGTCCCCATTTCTTTTTGGTTCTTTTTGAAAATTTTATTAGAATTTTTTTTAATGTAGTGTCCCCATTTATTTTCTTTTCTTATGGAGACATTTATTTTAAAAATGACCAATATCATCACAATTAAAACAAATCAACAGAATCTTACCTCTATATTTTTCGGTCCCCTTTTTCATCCTTTTGACGAAGTTGGCTAATTCTTCATCATCTTCTGAGATATCACTGCTACTACTATATGATTTTTCCTTTTGCTTTCTCTTTTTCTTTTCCTTCTAAGATTCTTTGAATGTTTCTTCCTTTGTAACCATATTTTCTTTCTCTTTTCTCATCTCATAAGCTATGAGTGTCCCATGCAACGCATCCATGGTCAGTGTAGCTAGATCCTCTCTCTCTTCCAATGCTGAAATAATTGAATCAAATATCATTGGTAGGGATATCAATACCTTTTTGAATATGAATTGGTCATTTACCTCATCTCCCATACCTTTGATATTGTTTACTACTTCATCAACTCATAGAAAGTAAGAAACTATGTTTTCATCTTCATTCATCTTCAATTGTTCGAACTTTTCTCTGAAGATTTAAAGTTTAGCTTCCTTGACTTTCTCATCTCCTTCGTATATATTCTTTAGTTTGACCTAGATGTATTTTACAAAATCACAGTGCATAACTTTGGGGTATATTAATTTATTCAAACCATTTAGGAGTGCATTTGTGTCTCTTGAATTATTTTCTTCAAGTTTATTTAAATCTTTATCTATTTGAGGAATGGTTGGTGCTTTGTATCCATCTACTACTGATCACCAAACATCAAATCCTAGTGCCTCTATGTATGTCTTCATTCTTCTTCTCTGGAAGGAATAATATTCCCCATAAAACTATGGTATCCCAATCTTGGAGTAATCCATGATCTCCTTCTAGTTGTTAAACTACCTTTTGAAGGAATTGCTATGATACCAATTGTTGGATTACTAAGAGGGGGGGGTGAATCAATAATAGTTATTTTTAATAATTTTTAACCACAATATATATTTATAATCAGTTACAATCTCATTCAATAATTATAGAATAAATAAACCATGAACAATGATCAATAATACACATACACAGTACACTAGTATTTTTACGTGGAAACCCAACGCGGGAGAAAACCATAGAGTCATTTTTCTTATATGTATTTAAGAAGTACATTCATTGAAAGCACCATATTCCTTTGTTCTCCAGCTACAACTAGAAAGAGGCTCCAAACCCCTATATTCTTAGACTACAACCTAAGGGAATATCCAACTCCCTAATTCTCTCACTATAGCCAAAAGGAGGCTACAACCTCCTATGTTCTCTGGCTACAATCGGAAGGTGTCTACAACCACCTATCCTTTCCCCACACAACCGACCTGAAGTATAAATGCCAAATGTAGACAACTTGTCATTGTAATAATTGTCACTGAAATCCTGTCCCAACCTGTACCAATATTCTTCAAACTTTCCTGCAGATCCGTGACCTATCTATTATGCAACACATGGATGTATGTGCCTTTTGTTACTGCAACTTATCAATATCCACGCTTCTTCTTGTCGCAACTCATGGAATAGAACAAATATTTTCTAGTACACTAACACTCTCTCTGTCACTTTGTTTGTGTCATTGTCTGATCTCTCTGTATCTACTCACAAATTGGTTGATCTGATAGAAAATAATACTCATCTAACATCCAAGTAGATCTAACATAATCATGTACTAGGTTCATACATATGTCTCACTGATCTTATGTGATATAAGAAACACTTTACATTAACCATACACCAAACCCCCACTGTTATGCAAACCCAATCTGTATTGATAACACTATGTCTCAACCATAAACCTTCAACCATACTCCAAATAACATAGGATATGTCTTAACAAGATGCCCAATGAAGTATCCCAACAACAAACAACCAATATAGTAGCAATGTATCCCTGTATATTTGTCTGATAATGAATACACCATACAACCAATAGTCCCTCAAGGAAAAAAAATCAATCTCTCATTGGCCATACCGCAAGCATTCAACAAAGACCTACTTAAGACAAGCATATAACATACCTTTTTTTTACTGTAGATAACTCTATTGTATATTCAAAAATAGACCTTCATGTAGCTTGTTCTCAACTTCTCGACTTGTCACTGATGATATATATGATCCTTCTTTTCTTCAGCCTTGGCACCAGATCTGCACTATGTATTTAGTAAACCCGTGGGTATCCACGCTTTGTCCCATTGTGGCATGTAAATGTCTGCACCCTTATAGTACAACAACCTGCAGATGTCTTCAATAAAATCCTAGTTCAATACACACAATATCGACCCTTCAACTTCTGCAACTCCTCTTGTACCTACCTCAGGCTCACTGCTATAGATTTATCAATGATACCTTCCCATAACATTTCACAAAAGAGATATTCAATGTTATCAAATAAGGTGATAATGAGACACCCTTTCTCTCTTATTTATACTTTCCAAGTAGCTTCCTTTAGGGGTTATCTTCTAACTATTTTACCCAACTTTCCTCTTTTAGAGATAACCCACTTTTAACTACTTTACCCACTTTCAAACACTTTACCATAAATAGAAAACTCACCACTTCTTGTTGAAACTAATTTGTTTTTAATTATTTTCTTATTGCAATAACTTTACTCATGATTAACTCCTAGTTACAATCACTTTGACTAGTAAACTTATCTAGGATCTTCTAGAATAATTGACTTCTTTGACCTTCTATGGTCTTCTAGATAACTCATGAGGGTTCTCCAACTTCACTAAACCATATCTCCTCAATCGTTAGGAACTACGTGAGGTACCACATATCACCGGAAATGACACGACATGTACTATGCATCTATGATAGTCTTTCCTGCAATTTCTCTGATCTTCATTTCATAATTCCTCAGACAAGCATGGGTCTCTTATCCACACTTCTAGGGCTACTATACTTCCTTCAAGGGTTTACATCAATGACAAGCAACCCAATTAATCAATATTCGCTTTCATAGCTTCTAATCTATGTGTTTTTATCTATCTTCAGGTATGACTGTCATCATCAGGTTTCACGCATGGTGACGAGATCCTACCCCTATCTTGTTCTATGGTATTTTTCCCTCGAAACCTGAAATTCCAAGACAATTATTATCCTTCATATCGAAATAATGAAATCCTTCAAGGATCGAGCTATGTCTCTTCATAACACCCTATACTGAATTGTACTTCCATCAATTCATAGAGATTTCATTCATACGAAATGACAGTCTGAATGATCCACATATATGAAAAGATATCATCACTTATCATTAGAGGATGAGTTTGCAGAACACTTTCATTGTTAGAAAGTTTGTGAAATCTTATATAAGTTTGTAGGACTTCGAATGAGGATACTATGTGGTAAGGATGGCTTCATAGGTTTTGCTGGGATTTCATTTGTTAGCTATAGGTTTGGAAGATGAATGGTTTCAAGGATGCAAGATTTGTGTGCTAGTGCTTTGGTGGGAGAAAAATTGCATAAATTATCCCACACAGAATCTCTCGCGTGCTCTGTGGCTCAAGGGTTTTCAGTTATTCTCTCAATTCATTATGTGATCCTGATTGGGAATTGATAGAAACAGGGTCCCACCAATTGCTATACAAAAACCCTTTGTGGTTATTCCAAGATAAAGGCTTTTCACTATGGGTTTATGAGAATGAAATGGACTTTAGGCATGGCTAACCTCTGCACATGTAAATCACAAAATGAGGCCCACAATAGACTAGATCTATTATAGTGGGGTCCAAAAAGGTGAAGTTCATATAGCTAGGGCCCGAATGGGATACATCTCATGTGTTTGTAGAGATTAATAGATTGGAGTTTCTTGGTTATCCCCGCAAGGCTCGATGCCTGAAATGTTTGTGTCCTCGTATACTATGGCTCATGGGTTGTGAGAAAGTGAGTTTCCTGATTTCACAAAGCTTCCACAAAATGGCCGTAGTTGCGCTGCTGCAACCATGAAATAATGAGGATGGCATTTGGTGTTTATGTGCACAGTCTTTCTAGGCCTGTAGGAAACTTTGAGCATTTAGTTTAAATGACCAGTTTTCCATCGTTAACTACTCTTTCAATATTCGATCTGTAGCACCTATCTTACCATATCCTATCCATTTGTTATTCATATTTATTTTGCAGGTGAAGAGAACATTTTATGATGAGCTTATGAGTTGTCATATTTCTTTCTGTGTCATTCCAAGTTGCTCCTTTCCTGTGTAGGTAAAAAAAACATTATAAGTGCAAGTTCCATAAAACCTTCAAGCAATGTACATGCATTTCTTGTGAAACTTGAATTTCTATTTATCATGGTATTTAACAGATGACTGTTTGATAGGTTAAAATCAACTGAAGTCGTATTTGCAGGATACCAACAATATAAACTTTCCTTTTTTTATTTTGTTAGGCACCCACACATTCACTCTGACCCTCTACTATTGTACATGCGCATCGTGTAATAACCATCATATGTAATGAAGATGATTAACGAGAATACCCTAGGAAGAAGCTATGTGGTTGTGTAACACACCCAACCCCCTAAGTACTATTTTAAGGGATGGGGTATTAAAATTTCTCTTTTCCTTAACCTCCTCAAACCCATTTAAAAATGATACCATCATCTTATTCTTGCTAAGAGATTTCCAACGAATATATGTTTGCTTAAAACAAAGATCTAGATCAAAATCTATGACCATTTGAAGTTTTTGGGCCTTTATTGGCCAAAGGATTCTTGATTTCCATGTGGTACCCACATGCCTCCACATCACCTATGTTATCCAACGTGGATCTAACATGACACCACATGTCACCTTACATAGATGTGGCTATTATCATGGACTCTAGCATGTCACCTTCCACAAAATTCACCAGCACTGACCCTTTTTCGTGCTCAATACTAAGCTCCACATTATCTTGAGACCAACTCTCACCAAATAATGACACCTATCCCTGAGTCATTAGGGCCACAGGACCTTGGAACCTCGGATCCCGAGATCTTGAGACCTCGAACTTTTCTCTATTTGAAAAGCCTTGAAACTCCCAATCTGGGATGAGATGGAGTCTCACACATACGACCTTATCTTATAATGACACTTGTATTTACCATGACATGACACATGGCCACCATCACTTCATGACATGTGGCACACATTTTCCCCATGAAGTTCTGCCTAAAAATTTCTAAAATCACTTGACACGTGGCATGATGTCCATGTGACACATGTACTTCCCATGTGGGATGATGCAAAATACACGTCATCACAGTGCCCAAGGTTCACCCAATAGGGCATTGACACTTGTCTAGTTCCTATTCATTTAATGATGTCATCCGATGTCATCTCAAATCCTTCGACCATTTTTGTAAGGTATGTTTCCCAAAATCTCCCGATGGTCCAACATTCGAGATAAAATTGGCATCCTGGGCCACTTGGCCCTATCTATTCATGCTAGTTGTCATGACATGTGGAAATTGTACCACTTGACATATGGAACTCATTGTCCACCTAGACCTTTGATCCAGGTGGATATCGGTGGCCACCCACCTTTTCCAGCTAGCTCAAAACAACTTTCTCACAATTTTGATAATTTACTATTTTTAGCAGTTTTTCAGGTCCTGAACTTCCGGAGGTGTTTTGAGTCCCTAAACGATGTTTTTTGGGGTATGTTGCATTGCAAAATTTTATTTTGAAATTTTTTGCAAATGTTGTATTCCTCGGATAGATCTTTCCAATGGTCTATCATATGCCTAAAACGAAGATCGTATGCAAAATTTACGACCTCGGGAAGTTGATGTATTGACTTACCCAAACGGGGCCCACATGGCTTTTGGCACTTCATCTCCTAGGGTTAGGTTTTTGGATGTTTAGGGTTTTTGAAACTCCTTTTTATTGTAAAAAGGACTTGAGAGCCTCATTGTAATCATCTTCTTGCGAATGAGTGCAGTCATCACATCTCTTCTCAGAGATAAGTCGCCACCATTCCAACAAGCTTGTTTTCGGCTGCATTTTACAATTTCAACTTATTTCCTTATTGAATAGAAAACCAGTTTTATTGTATCTCTATTATTTTGTGTTAAGCATCTAGTAATAATATTTAGTCATTTCGTTCTGCTCATAAAATCTGGATCAACCTTCATCCAAATATGCAAAGTGATGTGACACATAGCCATCCCCTATCACGACATGTGGTCCATTCATATCGTGACACGTCACTTTTGATACTTTCTTGGAATTGCAGTGGCTTGGAGGATCAAATGGTGGATATTAGCTTGTCAATCCACGGATCGATGGTCCTCATCGCCACGGACCTCGAACCTTGACACTTTCCCTATATCCTGTAACCTAAAACTCCCTGAGGTCTATTGTTTGGTAATTATAATATGATTAACTCAGTTAATATCAAGATTATGAAGTGATTAACTAGGTTAATATTGGGGCTATGAATCCATGAGATATACGAATAATATCTCTCTCTCTTAGATATGACATCTATCATGAATCCTCTCACAACCTCGATGTGGTAGCGACTTAAGGGATCAGACGATGAATATTTATATCATCGATCAACATATCTACGATTCTCATTGTAGTGTATCTCGGATCACGACGAGTCTTCGTAACTGGGGAGAAAGAAAAAGGTATGGGGGTTCGATGCATAAATACATTAGGCTGAACCGGCCTACGATTACTTCCTCCATGACTTATAATATGACAAGTTTCACCTCCATAGCCTCGAAACCAACTCCCTCCCGAGCTTTACATAATAGATCGACGATTGGTATTCAACCATCCTCTGATCCAACGACCACCATTATCACGTGGATTTACAAGGTACTATGATGGATAACCAACCCATCTTTGGATTCCTGAGATTGACTCTCATCTTAGGGATCAACGATTATTGAGTTTCATCGATTTCATTCAATATTATTTGAATTATATCTTGAGATTTTGAACTTAGTAGTCCCACAACCTCATCCTATTGGGTCTTTTTAACTCAACATACTCAGACCATTAATCCATTTATAACAAGTAAGAATATTTATTTATGACATTCGATTGAGGACTCGATTCCACACAAACATTTTGTGTTAAGGAGATGGGAAGGATAGAAGGCTTATTGTTCTGTTTGGGCCTCCAATGTAGATGATTTACAAGTAAATTCACTATCCCTTATAGATTCTTACTTGATTCCATATTACTCTATGGGTTACATGGTCATGCCAAAATACACATTTCACCGTGGGGTACCTTGCATATAATACAAATATTTACTCCAATTATACAAGCAAGTCTAACCATGAATGCATCCACAAAAAACAACCATTCATACAATTTCACTATTATTCAAGCACACAACCTTGAAATGAAATAACCACTTTGTTCATCAAACAAGCATACACAATCATAGATGTAAATATAGGCTATTAGCTATTCATTCTAATTCAATTACACTGAGTAAGACAGATACTTATCTAATAAAATAAGACACCATTTGCATGCAGACATTTGACTTTCCTCCCAGCCTTAGACTTTGCTTCTCAAAATCTAGAAGAAGGTCACCCCTCAGCTGGGGCTTAAACTCCACTTGTGAAAGGTCTCTCAGCAACAACAATAATCCAATTTAGGTGCCAATTTTAACAACCATCTTACAGTCTCTCATTCCCCACATGCATGTCGCACCCCAGGAAGTGAGTTCCTTCTCTGCTCAAAATTCCTTTGGTTGCGCCACTTCCCTTCTGGAGCTTCAACAACATGCTATATAGTTTCTTAGAGCCTTGTAGTTGCATCTTGGCACCTTGGGAAAACAATTCTCTCACTTGGAGATAATGCTTATGGGCCTGACCACCCAATGCTTCAACAACACTTCTCTCACTTGGAGAGAGTGCTCACAGGCTTGACAACCCGCCTCTTCATCAATTCTTCTCTCACCTAGAGAGAATTATTATGGGTCTGACAACCATCTTCTTCAACTATACACTGGCTTGAAAAACTGCTTGTTCAACTCAAACCTGCAAGAAAAACTAGTTACATGAAACTACCAAGCTTCCAAGTACATGTACCATGAGGGATAGGAACCAAGTACAAAAGGTAGATGGCAGAGTGAATATGAGAGAATAATCCTTCGAATGATAGGAAAAATTGGGAAAATACATTAAGTTTCCCCAATATAATTTGATGCACATAAAATGACACTTGTCACCTTATGGTCCCCCCTTGAGCCTAGTTGGTGGTTTGTTCCCTTTCTTTGGGAACTTAGGATAGCATAATCTATCCCATACATTATCTTTTAGGAAATATTATTAAAATATTCCCTTCTCATAATCCCCTTAGGTTTAGCCCCTTAACCTGAGACTCTTATCCCCCTTTCCCTCTCTAGTGGAGTTTATCCCCCTTACTCTTTTGTCCGGTCAGTTTGTGGCAGTTGTGTGATTTTATTAATATCAGAGTGATTACATTTTATAATAACTGATGCGCTATCCTTTCAGTGTCTAGGCTCTTCAACCTAATAATCACATAAGCACTCGGGCCCATCACATCTTGGCTCACCAACCTATAGAAAATAAACATATATACAATTATAACTAGGAATCAACTTGGGGTATCATATTCCCCTCCTCTTTATTTTTTCACTGTACTTAGTGCATTAAATACAATGTTCTTTCCAAAATTATTCAAAAATTTCCATGCCTTGGATATTGAAGCCTTCTATCCTTTTGGTCATGTCTTAACATTTCAACTAGAAGTATTTTTCCTGTTTTCATAGCTCTGCTTCAGTAAGAAATCTAGTCATTGGAAAATTATTATGCTTCTACTCCCTTTCTTCACTCACTCTTTCAGGCTCATACATTTCTTCACTAATACATAGTCCTTCAATGATCCATCTTTCCCAGGCTTTCACAAACAGAGAGAGTGTCAACTTATTAACAGACCCCCACAAAGGATCTAAAATTATAGGGCTCTAGTGTCCCAACAATAGCTTATATTCCCAAGCATTGTAGTTGTAATAAATATTTTATTATTTGTAGTACATACATACAATTATCAAAGGATAATATGATAGAACTTCATTTAGAGATTCTAATTTGTTTCAGCGGGAAATTCTACTTTTTCCACAAAATGTGAAAATTCCATGTTATATTTTCTTGATTGTTGCAAAAACATGCATCCGTATTCATTATGGATTCCATAAGTTCCCTATTGGGACTACTTTCTCTGCAACACTTCATCTTGTATTCATCCAAATAATTTATTAGTATTCTAAATACCAACAATTTCTATTGTAATATTTTACAAAAGTTCACAAATGATTTCATATTTTTTTACACTTAGAATTTCAATCACCCTATCAGTCCATTGATTAATTGCAAGTACATTATCATTATTTGCATATATATTATCAACAATCAAATTTTCCTTATCATAATTAGTTGTATTACTCTGTTTCCCTGAACATAAAATTTCCCATAGTCCATTTGTATGTGACTACTTCCAGCTGCAACTCTCTTGTTGCGATTCCTAACAACTGCTGAAATGTTATCAACCTCATGAGTTAGTATTAGATACCTCATATTAGTTGTTATCATATTTATTTCTACTAAATATATTGTATACATGTATTTCTAAAATGCATTCCATGAAATCTTAAAGCTTACACATTGTATGTTAGCATACATGAGTGCAAAAATTACCATTTATACACTATGCATGAATATAAATCTCCATGCATATCTACTCAATGCACTCTTTCATTGATTTCTTAATTACTTTCATCTAAGTCATGTAGGTCACCATGGTGAACTGGGAGGTCTAGCCAATGCCTCAACAAATCATCCATACACTTCCCATTTCCTTCTTATCCATTTATATACCTTTCTTTTCAACCTGAACACTACACCAAGAAGGTAAATCTACGATGATATTTAGTGTTAGAAAAAGGTTGCATTCCAAACACTAATTATAATGGAAAGTTCCCTCAATACCTGTGTAGCACTATAGCCTTTCCAAATCCAATCATGTTATGTCCTCATACATGACTAGATTTACTAGCATTTTAATGTTTTTATAACAGGTTATACCACTTAATGACTTTGGTTATTAACCCATAACCAATAAAATCACGACATGTTACTATGTCATGTGAATGCATGTAAAAAATATCAAGTTATACAATTATCCTAGGACCCTAGCCTCTACCATACCCTATGGCAATCATTCTTTTTAATTCATTCAAATTATATAATAAACGAAATCCTTTATAAAACAAAATCTGGATGAGGGGAATTTTACCTAATTCCCTTCAGCAATACTGCAACATAGCTACATAAAATTAATACCTGGATGGATGCTTAATGAATTTAATACTATCTGAATCGCTAGTATCAATAGGGCTTCCATTCCTCTTTTACTTCCTCTTAACCAATGCTTCATCTTCCTATTGTTTGCTTCATATGGATATAACTCCCATATGCAACAATATCAACAATAGCACTTTCATCCATGCAATAAAATTTCACCTTGTCTTCATACAATAACCATCGTTAACAACCTTCATATTCATATATACAACAATAGACTTTTCCTAGTCTTAACAAGCTATATATATATATATATATACAAATATGGATTCATTAGTACATATTTTTATGCATTAATAATGTATCCTTAGCAAGCTCATAAATTCATGTGCATTTCGGTCTCTTGTGCTATGTATGGTTGTCCAACTGTCTTTAACATAATTTCTGCTATAACAATTGCAACCACCTCTTTCATTATGTCCAATTCCCTTTGTTGTTCTTGGTTGTTCTCAGTTCTCACTATAATCATTGCACATGATTATTTCTTCCATGAGAACTTTTATGGCCAATCCACTCTTGGCTATTTTTTTACATGTTCAGCCATACAATATGTTGATATTTAATCTCCAGTGCTCATCTATTACTTGGATCCCTTTGACCCGGCACATATATGACTAAATTACATATCCAAATATGCTCTTTTTTTAACCTTGGGTCTTCAACACCCATTTAGCTTATTGTACCGAACTAATTTTCAGCTTTCCCACTCTGAAAACTTCAACTCTTGTGGTTTCTTGAACTATTCTCCTCTTATTTCCAGACCCATTAAATCTCAACTTGACTAGCATAGTCAATTATACCTACACATGCGACCTATTCTCCTTCTGAATTTGTGGAGATCACTTTTAGAGTAATCATCATTACCCTTACTGAACACCATGAACTCTAGTGGTGCTTCCATCCTCCTAGAGTAACACCAATGGATCCTTTCCACTTGAGATGGTTCTCTCATGTACCATCTCTCATTATTACTTAGTTAAACTTAGAACCACTTTCTTCTTCAAGATCCCTTATTGATTTTGCATTAAGGAAATCACCTCCATGCTTGGATCCTTTTGACTTGTTATCCCAACCTACTTTGGAAATGTGTTCAACACTTTTGAACTGCACTCAACCTTATCCTTAGCATCAACAATCCTTTCATTTCTTCCACAACTCTTTGAGTGTTGTCATAAAATCCAAATCACTTGGCATTCACTTACCGGTACCTTTTTCCTACTTCCTCTAATTACTTATGGACTTATTCCATTTTGTAATTCACTTAGGTTTATGTAATTCCTTTCCGTAGAGTATGGTTTTATACTTATATATCTACTTTTGACATGAGGAATTACTTTTAGAAATCTACATGCATCCTTTAGAATTCCTTCTCCTTCAATAGTTCACCTTTGAAGTTTTGACATTCCTACCATACTTCGACTACACCACCCTGATAATAGTAATGGAGGTGTTACTCCAAAATTGTAGAGTTGATACTTGGATATGTTTCCCTTATCTCCAAGTATAAACTCTATCTTTCTCTATCATAAGGATAGCATTTTGACATGTCTATCCTTTTAGAATAGTTCTACCCACAATATACTTCTTATCTTTACATCGACACCCTTTATAGTGAATGGACCTCAACTATCGCATCTAGTAATACTTTACTCTTGTGCTCTAATCCTACTGAGTACTATGATTAGCATACGTGGATTTATTGTAGTGGATTCTCAAGCTTTCATAGCTACACCTAGAATCATAACTTAACATTGTCCATTCTTGTCCTTTGATCATCTTGTGAGGTATTCTTGACATTTAAGACTCTATCTTCAAGTGCCTCTACTCATCCTTGATATCAGGTCCAAACTCTTTCATATACTATGAAACCATTCTTCCATATGAACTTGTGGTACAAGTATTATCATGTACTGTAGATGGCCTTCCTACTTATCATCCACATATGATATGCATAATTTCCTCAAGAATTCTATCCCCAAACAAGAATTTCATTATGGGTTTTCTTATGTTTCCCTTCAAACCCAAATGTATGATCAACAACTACTTAAGGAACCAAATGTTTTTTTTTAATATCATTCATTCATATTTAGTTGATCTTGATATCAGGATTCTTTGAAGAGGAATTGGATCCATCCACATGACCAGTCCCTTAGGAATAATCATACTTATGTTTCCTTCCTTTATGGAAACATTCAACAAGAATTTATTCTTGGCCAACTTCTATAATAGAATTTATATTTCAAAATACAACTAGTTGATTACAATCATTACCCATGGAAGTAGAATGCCCAAATACAACTTCCTTTGTGCCTCACTCTATTCTTGGTCAACAAACCTTTATCACGGAAATCCTTTTCCTGGATACCCATTCACTGCTTCTTGTGTGTACTAAGTCATTCCCATATGGTTACCATCCACCTCTACATGTCCAACTGACGCATCAAGATATAACTCTGGAAACATATACACACCTTTCCTCTTAATATCCCTAGAAACCTTATTTTTGACTGCTTGTGGATTTTACCACACAAATCACATTTTTGTGTGGATGTCTAGACTCCTCTGTCCAAGATCTTTCCAACATGTTCATATTAGCCTTAATACATCAGTTTTGTAACTGATTTTCAGCCCATTCAATCCTAGTGTTGAAACTAGAGTTTTGATACCACTTGTAACACACCCAACCCCCTAAGTACCCTTTTAAGGGACGGGGTATTAAAATTTCACTTTTCCTGAACCTCTACAAACCCATTTAAAAAGGACACCATTGCCTTATGCTCACTGAGATCTTTCCAATGACTATAAGTTTTCTCAAAACGGATCTCTAGATCAAAAGTTATTCCCCTTTGAAGTTTTTAAGCCTTTATTGGCCAAAGGATTCTTAACTACCATGTGGAACCCATGTGGCTCCACGTACCCTATGTCATCCCATGTGGTGCTAACGTGCCACTACATGTCACCTTACACATACATGGTTTCTATCATGGATGCTGGCATGGCACCTGCCACGAAATTCACCGACATCGATCCTTTTCTATGCTCAATATTGAGCTCCACATTCTCCTGAGACCCACTCTCACCAAATAATGACACCTATCCTTGGGTCATTGGGAAAGTGGTACCTCGAAACCTTAGATCCTGGTATCTCGGGACCTCGGCCTTTTCTCTATTTTCAAAGCCCCAAAAATACCGATCTGGAAAGAGCTGGCATCTCACACATGAATCCTTATCTTATCATGCCACTTTTCTTGACCATGGCACGACACGTGACTACCGTCACCTCATGACATGCAGAACACATTTTCCCCATGGAGCTCTGCTTAAAAATTGCTGAAATCACTTGACATGTGTCATGCTCACCATGTGACATGTGTACTTCCCACGTGGGCCGACGTGACATATGTGTCATCGCAGCACCCAATGTTCACCCAAAAGGGAATTGACACTTGTCCAC
Organism: Picea sitchensis; assembly: GCA_010110895.2. Lineage (NCBI taxonomy): Eukaryota > Viridiplantae > Streptophyta > Pinopsida > Pinales > Pinaceae > Picea > Picea sitchensis. The sequence continues at coordinate 13,197 of SNQJ01S0035434.1, read as the reverse complement.
TTCCTATTCATTGAAAGAAATCATTCGATGTCATCTCAGATACTTTGGGCATCGATTATCCACCCTTTTCATAAGGATTATTTACCAAAATATCCCTATGGTGTGGGATCCGATATACAACTGTCATCCTGACGAACATGGCCCTATCTTGTCATGCCACATGTCATGACACATGGAACTCATACCATTGACACATGGCACTCATTTTCCACCTGGACCTTCATCTAAATACGAAAAATTGATGTGACACATGGCACCACTAGTGAGTGACATGGGGCCCTTTTGCATCATGACATGTGGGCCATTCATAGCATGACACAACACTGTCAAGACTTTCCTAGAATTGTAGCAGCTTAGAGGATTGGAACATGGAGATTAGCTCGTCAATCCACAAATCAACAATCCTCATCGTCGTAGACCTCAGACCTTGACACTTTCCCTATATCCTGTAACCTAAAACTCCTTGAGGTCTGTCATCTAGTAATTACGAGATGATTAACTCATTTGATCTTAGGATTACAAGGTGATTAGATAGGTTAATATCAGGTCTATGAATCCATGATATCTATGGATAATATCTCTCCCACTTATATCTAACGAATATCACATCTCCTCTCATAACCCTGGTGTGGTAATGGCTTAAGGGATTAGACAATGAATATTTATAGCATGGATCAATAGATCGATGGTTCTCATCATAACGTCTCTCCGATAACGACGAGTCTTGGTAAGTGGGGAGAATGAAAAAGGTCCAGGGGTTTGAAGCCAAGATATGTTAGGCTAACGTAGCCGGTCTATGGTTACTCCCTTCATGACTTAGAATATGACAAGTGTCACCTTCGTAGCCTCGATGCCAACTCCCTCCTAAGATTTACATAAAAAATCAACGATTTGTATTTGACCATGCTCTGATCCAAAGACCACCATTCTCTCATGGATTTACAAGGGACTATGATGGGTAACCAACCCATCTTTCGATGGTTTATATTGACTCTCATCTTAGTGGTCAACGATTGCTAAATTTCATCCATTTAATTCAATGTTATTTGAATTATAACTTTAGATTTTGGACTTAGCAGTCCCACAGTCTCATGCTTCCTCATCCTACTGGGTCTTTTTAACTCATCTTCCTTATACCCTTAATCCATTTATAACAAGTAATAATATTGCTTTATGACATTTGGTTGAGGACTCTATTCCTTGCAAACATTGTGTGTTAAGGAGAAGGGAAGGATGCAAGGTTTATCAACCTTCTTGGTCCTCCAACACACATGATTTACAAGTAAATTAACTATCCCTAAAAAATTGTTACTCAATTCCATACAATTCTTTGAGTTACACAATCATGCCAAAATACACATTGCAACATGGGGTACCTTGCATATAATACAAATATTTAATCCAATTATACAGACAAGTCTAAACATGAATGCATCCACAGAAAACAACCATTCTTACAATTTCACTATTATTCAAGAACAAAACCTTGAAATGAAACAACCACTTTGTTCATCAAACAAGCATACACAATCATAGATGTAAATATAGACTCTTAGCCATTGATTCTAATTCAATTAAACTGATTAAAAAAGATACTTATCTGATAAAATAAGACACTAACTACATGCAGACCTTTGACTTTCCTCCCAACCTTAGACTCTTTTGTTCATAATCTAGCAGCAGGTCACCCTTGAGATGAGGCTTAAACTCCACTTGGGCAAGGTCTCCTAGAAACATCAATAATCCAATTTGGGTGTCAATTTTAACAACCAACCTACAATCTCTCATTCCCCACATGCTTGTCCCACCCGAGGAAGTGTACCCCTTCTCTTCTCAACAATACTTAAGATTCTCCACTTCCCTTCTGGATATTTGTTGACGGGCGAAATTGACCGTCCGTCAACTGAGAGAGTGGAACTGGTCCAGGGTTGTCTAAATTACCCAAGCCATTTGGAATGAACCACCCTGACGGGTTTAACGGCTCCATTAGCCGTCCTAAGGTCCTAAGAAAACCAAAGAGAAAAACTAATATAAACTAACTAATCTAACTAAAACTAAACAAAACAAACTAAACTAACTAACAATAACTAAAACGAACTAATCTAACTAATCTAATTAAAACTAACTATTAAACAAACTAACTAATCTACTATCTATATATACAAACTAGTAACTAATACTATACTAACTACTATCTGAAATATAACTTATTTACAAAATATACAATATTCACAAAATACAGATTTAAATAAAACCTGGAAAACTCATTTGCAATCTGCCCTAAGACAGAGAAAGGTATGTCTTTTTTGATTTTATAATTTTATAAATAAGAAATAAATCTAACTAAAATTAAACAATCTAATATACTAATTCTACACATATATCTAACTAAACTTATATCTAAACAAATAAATGACAAACTGACCTGGAAACGCTCCAAATTTGTCCTGTGTATGATGACTTCGAAGCTGGTCGGAGGAAGGAAACTCGCACCGGGTAATCCAAAAGCTTCTCGTAAACGATAGGCTGCAATGCTCTTTGAGTTTATTTACAGGACAAACAAGACATAAACAATCATAACAATTATATAATTTATAAATCTCTGCAATAAGGGAAACCTGTTATGCAAAAACTTATACTTAATAATCCAATTAATGAAGAAGAGAAATCTGTCATTCACAAACTGAACCAAGTAATTGCTATGTTTTTTATACACAGGAAGAAATCAGATATGGATTATATTGATTAAATTATATCATTTGCACAAGATTAAGATAGCTAAAGTAGTCATTAACCAAATGCAAATTGATACACAAGAACATGAAACAAAATATTGATATAATGAAAAGCTAAAGCTGTAACAGAACATCAAATTCTGCCTCAGTCTGTACTAAAATCCCATATCCTTGTTCTCCCATGAATGAGGATGATGTTATTACAAAAATAATGAGTATTTATAAGTTTTTCCATAGGGTAAAACCTCCCTGTGGATAGTATCAAACTGTTTACATAATCTGGGAAGATATTCCCAAAATCAACTAAACTAGGAACTAAAATGAAACTAAAATATTTCAAATATCCTCTAAACTGTCCATCCAATCCAATCCAATTTTGAATTCCCCTGAAATGGACCAAAAATAACAAGTTAGAGAGATATTTTAATGAGCAAAACAATAAAAATCTGATTCCATAGACTTAGCTACAGAATCATCTGATTATGTAGCTAGTCTAAAATAATATACAGAATCGAAAATGAAATGAAATTAAATCTTTTAAAATAATTAAATCCAATTATCTTCTAATAATCATTTTAAAATGAATCATTTAAGATTCAAATGATTTTATCATTCAACATTAAACATGATCAAAAGTGATTCAACCGATCACAGAGATAGGAATACTCTGTTCTTCTGTTACCATAAAATCGGGTAAATGAGTCATAATCGAACAACAATAAGATTGTTTCATATCCAATTGAAAAACATATTGTATGTGATACGATCTAATCCAACACAACCATTTTCCACTTGTTATAGTTGTAACGATATAGCAACAAGATTCAAATCATTTAATCGAATGCAAAGAAAGAACTACTTTGTTTCGATTATCGTTACAAGTCGGGTAAATGAAATCACATGTAACAACATCATAATCGTGTCTCAACAAATCGAATGAGATCGTTTTGATATTCAATCGAAAAGATAACAAATAGCAAACGCTTCGTTATACTTGCATCGAACAGGATGATCACGATAACTGTAAATCAAAAATATTTAGGCTATGAATGAATTCAAACCATAACCGACACATAACCAAAAATGTGACAGGATCAATCAAACATGATTTGTCATAGATTTCGATCGTTGATCCTTGCACAGTGAACAGACAGGATCGATTAATTTTGATCACAATCGTTTTAATCAAACGAATCATAACAGATTTTGACCGATTCATTTAACAATTTAAAATACAGAGCATCAATTACAATCTGAAATCGATTCGTAAAACAACTCTGCCAAATTAGAACCAGAGCGAATCGATTAGCTAAGATTTTCACACAGTTGTTATGATTCGGGTTCATTTCCCAATTCGGGCGTGAATGTCATTTGAGCGTATATTTTTCATCAAAGAAACAGGGTCAATTAACTTGGAATCAATCAAATATAGAACAACATCGTAACAGGTATCCTCCCGAAACATTTACCAGTCCTAGCATACCAATGACAATGAAATCGAATCCAGGCAAGATTGTAACAATCAAACTCAATCAAACCGTTTATCAACTATAGCACATGGATCATAAACAAATGCAATCTGAGCATGATACAAACCAAATCATTTGGAGACAAACCATTAATTTTATAAACTAGTTAATCAGATCTCAAAACATACCACTCAAATCCAATCGAAATCTAATGAATGCTAAACTGGGAATAACCATATCATATATTGAATCGAAAATTGTTTTATTCAAAGCCAGTCCATATATAGAATGCATGGAATGTAACAGAGTCATTCAATGATGTGAACAAAGCTGTTTAAAAACTGAATCGCAAACATTATATCCACCTAGATTATTTACACAATGAAATGAAAATTTCCATACCTGTATAGCGACGAGGCTGCTCAATTATACCAGCTTGGAATTTACAACAGCCGTGGCTGATTCCACATTTTTAAATAGAATGGGCCGGTCGTCTTTTGTTTCTTATTTGTTGCTTGTAGCTTGGCCTTTTGACTGGTAAGCAGTGCAATCTGGTCTTCCAAAGATTGAATCCTTGACTGGAGAATCGGAACATCAAGGTAAAACCACTCTAACCATGAACTGCATTGATGACAGGGTGACACTGTAGGTTTAGACAGAGCAGGCGAGGGTTTAGGCGAATGAGCGAGGGTTTCACAAGGCAACTTAATGCCTTGGTAGTTAGGGTCGTCCTGTAGGCAAGTGTTAGAAAAACTGGACCGCGGAGCAATAAAATAAAACAAATGCAGAAACAAAACACAGAAGACACACAATACA
>SNQJ01S0035433.1:15029-70275 GCA_010110895.2 Picea sitchensis | reverse complement strand
GAAATCATGTCATTCAATAAGTCTAGGAAAGGAGGTATTTGATGAGTATAGGCACTTCCTCCATAAGAAACATAGGTATTGAACTACAAAACAAAATATTTTCAATTTGAAAGAAGAGACTAGAATAAAACCACGAAGAATGACACCTCACCTATGGAAGTTGGAATATAATAGAAATCATCAAGGTAAGCATTTAGTCTATGTTTTTTCATATATATTAATGTTTTACAATTTTAATTTGTATTGAATTTTGTTTATTGTATCTAACAATTATTGTTATAATCTCATTAATTGTTTTTCATAAATTTCGTCAAGGAATTAATGGGATTCCACGAGGAATGAAAAGTTACCATGTACATTTCAATAGGTTTCCCTACTATGAACACCTACAAATAACTCATTTGTTTGATACAATGCATATTGGGAAGAATGTAACAAAAACATTGTGGAGAATTGTAGATGGAAGGAGTGACAAAGAAAAAATTGTGAAAATTTGTATTGACATTCATGAAGTCAATCATGCACTACAAAATGTGATTTATTTAAATAATAATGGAGTACATCGAAATAGTATTCCATGGTTATTTATAGAGCAGGAAAACAATGTTGTAAAAGAGGTCATTCAAAAAATTAAATTTCCCACGAGATTTGCTTCAAACATAAAGAATATATTAACGAAGAAAGGTGAATTTGGTGGGGTGAAAACTCATGACTAACATACCTTCATTAAGGTAATTATTTTGGACGTAGATTTCTATATTGGTAAATATACAAATTTTTAGTGTTATAATATGGTTTTATTTTCCTAAAAATCAATGATCCCTTTGTTGTTATAGTATGTTCTACCTCTATCTCTACTTGACAACTTTGAAAACAATGTAAAACAAGTTATATATAATCTTGGAAAATACATGAGGTAAATATTAATGATTTATATGAAAAATTGTTGTTGCTCAACTTGTCGACATATTCTTTACTTTCAATCTATACATGAAGTTGTTGTTGAAACCTATGATATGATTTTTTATATCATGTGTAGGTGGTTGTCATCTAAATAAATCCATAAAGAAAATATAAAATATTGGAGGAGAGAAATTCCTTGGCTATTGTGCAAAATCAAAAAGTATTTATTTCTGACATTTTTCAATGCACAAGAACACTACCTCATACACCAAGTTGATGAGAATGAAATGTGTGGACCAATACACACAAGGTCAATGTGTATGGTGGAGAGGCACTTGAAGTCATTGAAGAATTTTGTTAGACATAGAGCACGTCCTAAGGGATCTATGGTGGAGAGATATACGATATATCAATCCTTGTTTTATATTAATCAATATATTGCTAAATTAGAAACAAAAATCATGAAGGTGCCTCAGATTTGGGATCTCAATTCCATTAACAAATTTGAAGGGGAAGTCTTGGTCAGGAAAGGTAGAATGAGGAAAGTGAAAGTTAATTAGATGGTAGAGATCTATAATACTTTGCATTAATATTGATTTACTTCTATATTGTACTTATTTAAGTTTTATTTAGATTCCATGATCAGTTATTATTTAATCTTTACTCTAATTAGTATTTTTTATTATTTTTTCATACAATTGGTCGAAAGTGGGATGCACTACATTTATACATCGCAAAAAATATTGATTGGATGAAAGTATGGATAGATCTATGTAATATAAAATGTAATGGTAGGTTATCATGGGAAGGGGTGGCTACTTTTCTTAAATAAGCTCGTCGTAATCAAGATATTAATATTACTCAGAGGGAAATTGATTTAGCATATGGTTTAAAATATAAACAAGCAAGCATATTATTCACCCACATCATGTTTCAATTATTTTACATTTTATTAATCTAGGTCATGGTGTGTTTATTTTATAAATTTTTACTAAGTATAAATATCGTGTTTATTCATTGAAAAATATGCATTTTTACATGTGGGGCATATTGCATTTGAAACAACACAAGGCTATGTGGTGTAATGGCCGTAAATTTCGCATCAAACAGTTGGATGATAAGAAGAAAACCTATGATTTTGGGATAACTACAGTCTTTCAGGTCACTAATGTTTCCTCTAGAAGCAACATGCATCCAACAATATCTGAAATAGATATCATGGGTATTTCAATGATATAATTGAGTGTGACTTTAATTCTTTCAAGTTAGCTATGTTCGAGTTCAAATGGTACAGGTTACAAATGAATGAATGTGATCCCAAAAGAATTGTTATTGAGCATGCCAATGGATTTACCATGGTTAATACAAGGACGTTTGGGCCAAGTACATAAATTTATGCTCTTCCAAGCCAATGTGAGCAGGTATTTTATTCAGAGGTTCCAGGTAAAGCAGGTTGGTCGTACGTTATTAGCTATGATCCAAGAGGAAGGCCTATAAAATATAATGTACCAGATGAATATGATATTGAAGAAGAAGAATATGCAGAGGAGTATGATGTAGATGTATTGTCATATGAAGAAGTCAAATAAGTTGAGCCATATGTAGATGAAAATTTTCTCGACGATCATATTAACGATGATATTATCGAAAATGAATTTGATGATGATGATGTTGATATGGCCAATCCTTTCAACGTCGATTCTAAACCAGATGATTCATATGTGGACTTGGATGAAGAATTAGATGATCAATGATATTGTAGAAATGATGAAATGTACGAGTTATGTGATCATTATATATTTTCACAGTCCTCTTCCTCATCATCATCATCATCATCATCATAATCATCGTCATTGTAGTCACGGTCATCATAATCATGTTCATCATCATCGTCATCGACATCATCATGGTCATCATCATCGTCATCGTCATCATCATTGTCATGGTCATAATAATCATCATCATAATCATCATCATCATCGTCGTCGTCATCGTCATCATCATCATCGTCGTCATCATCATCATCGTCGTCATCGTCATCATCATCATCGTCGTCGTCGTCATCATCATCATCATCATTGTCACCATCATCATCGTCATCATCATTATCATCATCAGCGTCACCATCATCATCATATTCATCGTCGTCATTGTCATATTCATCATCATCACCATCATCATCATCATCATCATTTTCATCATCATCGTCGTCGTCGTCGTCATCATCGTCATTGTCAACATCATCGTCATTGTTAGCATCATCATCCTCATCGTCATCATCATCATCGTCATCATTGTCATCATCATCATCGTCGCATTCATCATCATCATCATCACTATCATCATCATTGTCATCATCATATTCATCATCATTGTCATCATCAACATCATCATCATCATCTTCATTTTCATAATCATCATCACCATCATTGTCATGGTCATCATCGCGTCGTCATCATTATTGTCACAGTGATCATCATCATCATCATCATCATCATCATCATCATCATCATCATCATCATCATCATCACCATCATCATCATCATCATCATCGTCATCGTGATCATGGTTTCCATCATCAACGTCATCATCATTGTCATGGCCATCATCATCGTCGTCATTGTCACAGTCGTCATCATCATCATCATAATCATTGTCATCGCCATGGTCATCATCACCATCATTGTCGAAGTCGTCATCATCAACATCATTGTCGAAGTCGTCATCATCATCATCATCCTCACAATTATTTTTATCATCATAGTCATTGTCATCGTCATCATAATCATCATTGTCATTGTGATTGTCGTAGTCATCATCATTATCGTCCTCATTGTCCTCGTCATTGGCATTGTCATCATCATCATCGTCGTCATTTCCATTGTCACGATCATCATCGTATCGTCATCATCGTCATGATCATTGTCATCATCGACGTCACCACCATAATCAACAATATTTTCCACTCATATCGTCCACTCATTCCTTGTATGTTTCAATCCTAACACCTTAATGGAGGTTCCAACATAGCTAGGGTAAGGGAGGCATTATTCCCCATGAGGGTGCTAGGTTCATTTTTTTATCTTTGTAATTGTAGATCTAGTGTTTATTGGTTATATCTAGTGTGCAAGTCATTTTGGACATGGATCACTATTAGAGGATTATCACAACTCTACACTTCAATGCAAAGAGCTTCATCTACAACAACGAGTTCCAAGTGAGTTATATTCCTTCTTCCATTTGCATTTCTAGCATTATGTCTTCTATCTCACTAAAGGAATTGTTGATTAATTAACCATGGTATTGTGTTTCTCCAATTTCCTTTTCTAATTTACTGGTAAAACTTAATTGATCTACCATTATAATCACCTATATCCCTAGGATTTCATTCAAAACAAAATCATAAGATCATAAAACCATGGATTGGAGACCAATATGCATCCATTATATCTTGTCAGAACTAAAAAATACCACCATATACCACTCATGGGGAAAATATTCCCTATAGAGGGAATATGTGGTGGTTTTGGGCTCCATACATGGTCATGATCTCTAGAGGTAAATGTTGTGGCCTATGACCTTAGATTTCATGCATATACCATGGAATGGACCCTTAGAACCATCATTATTGCACCAATAATTGAAAAGGTGACCTCTTGGTAATATCATATTAATATGTGTTAAGAGGTTCATAAACCCTTAACAATCTAAATTTTAAGATGTGTTAGGAAGTTGGTAGGTTCCAAGGCTTAATTTGAGCTTGGAACTGATCAAATCTAAATATTTTGACTTGAACCAAAAACAAAAGTTTATTGGGATCAACATGTAAAACATAAAATTTTAATTTGCATTGTAAGAAAGTGAATTTTTTGCATATTGAACTAACATTTACTACTTTTATGCTCATTGTTGCAATTTTACTACATTTTGGAGACTTCAAATGGGTATATCTTTGTCATATGAACCTTGATTGATGTGATTTGTTTTTGAAAGTCGATATTTTAAGGTCTTTTCAAGGTTTTTTTTCTAAAACATGCCCTATAATTCAATCCTTGGTACATTCGTGAGTGATTTTGAAACAACTACCATCAAAATATGATTTTTTGGTAGCGGTTTTGAAAATCCACCCCTAAAATATTTATTCTTGACATTTTTTAGGTGATTTTTGAAAATAACTGCTAAAGACACTTTTGGGTGTGATTTTTGGAGAATTTTCCCTAAAACACTTTTAACAATTGTTTTGGGAGGACTACACTTGGCTTAATCATCACTAAATGGTTAAATTATTGTAATCTAAGCCATAAAGAAAATTTGTATGTCCTACAACTATGTCTTTTGGCCTTGGTAAACTGTTGTAGTGGAAACCTTAAAATTACAACCATATCCCATTTTTGTGGTGTTTGGGTTCTGCACGTATCCTAAGAGTTAAAAGGGAAACTATTATGGCCTAATACCCCATATTTCAGGCATAGAACATGAAATGGATCTAGTGAACTAACTTTGGTGCATCAATCCTTAAAATGGTGGCCACATATCACTCATAGGATAATTATTCCCTCTCTAGGGAATGTGTGGTGGTATAAGACATCACTCATGGCCCATGAGTCCCTAAGGAAATTTCTATGATCTTATACCATGACGTTTGACCCTAGACATTCCTTAGACCATGAGAATGATACTTCATGTTACAAATGTATTTGAAATGGCCATTTTTGTATCACATAGGGCATGTGTTATGGCCTGAATCCATAGGAATGGGCCATGAAATCCAAAGCTAAATAATGTTATGTCTTAAGTCTTGTTTGTTTGACATTATATCGAGACCACCAATTTTCACTCACAAGACAAAATTTTCCTATGTAAAACCTATGATGTGGTGGCTTGAGAATCTTTTCAACATAACTTGGGATCTCTAAAGATAAATTATAAGGCATACGACCTTGGTTGTAAGGGTAAATCAAAATAAAACAAAAGTTAAGGTAAATATCAACATCAACTTTAAAAAACTAGTACTAAATTTTAAATACAAATAAAAGGGATAGATATTAAGTGCATTAGAGGATCAAAAGTGACAACCTATAATTGTTGCCACTAGGTGAACATATCTGGCGACAATCATTGATTGTCACCATTATTTTGAGGTAGTTTTGGTGATGGGCATTAGGGGATTATCAACTAGTTTAATCACAAAAATAGGAATTGGTGACGGGCCTATAAATATTGTCACTAATTTAGTTGCGAAAACATAAATTAACAATGATCTTAAAAGGTCAGTGACTATTTTAGTCACCAAAATGAATTTAATAGTTTTATTTTTGGGAACTTTATAACCTTTACAAACCCTAAGTGGATGTAAAGTGAACTATGTATTGTTTCTTTAATAAGGGATTGGTATGTAGTAACATATAAGTTACAATTAATAGGGGTATAAGCTACAAGGGAGTCATCACTGTGTCTTTAAACACCAAATGAGATGACCCTTGAAAAAAATGTTAATAAATGGCCCTTGGCATTCTTGAGGGGTGGAATACAAAAACAAGAGATGATGATGGCAAGTGATGATTATGATTGTCATCATTGTCATCGTCGTGAATAGGAATAAGAATTCCATCATCATCATCGTCGTCGTCATCGTCATCATCATCATCATCATCATAGTCATTGTCGTGCTCAATGTCATCATCCCCATCCTCATCGTTGTTGTCACCACTATTAATCAACATTTTCGGCATCGTACTCCTCATCATCATCGTCATCATTGTCATTGTCATCGCAATCGCCATCCTTGTCATTTTCATATTGTCATCAATTTCATCACCATAATTAACATTGTCAATGTTTTTGTCATCATCATCTTCTATGACATTTGACTGCTAAAGTCTACAAATTTGGTGTTATAGTCATTTGACTACTAAAATTTATGAAGGTATACATACCCTACGCCCCTCTAGATTTGAACTTGTGACCTCCAAGGAGTAAACACATGTTCTTAATTTATTTGTGATTTTTTAACTTTTGGTTATGTAATTTATATATAATATATATTATATATTATATATATTTATAGTTTATAGTTTATAATATATATTATATAAATTGTATATAATATATAATTTATAATTTATAATTTATCTAATATATAATAATTATATGTATAACCAAAATTAAAAAATCTCGTGACCATTGTAACTCTTGCATTTGAGCCAATATCCATGATACCTTTGCATTGATATCCCAACTACCTCACCGCAATACCCCCTCGTGGCCTGATCACCCCATTCATCTCCTGAGAGCCCTATCTCGACTCGACAGAGGAGCGACAAAGGAGATAGAGGAGCCTGAATCGATAGAGGAGAGACATATGAGACGGAGGAGCCCAAAATCCCTAGCTCAAGTGACATTTGAGACATAGGAGCCCTATATTGAGCGACAAAGGAGCCCTAGTTGGATCAATGCCGCCAAAATCGATAACCTTTTCAATATTTTGAAGGCTGCAAATTCTCAAAACCCTTACCCACTACTGAACTCCTCTATAAACAATATATTTATGCCTCTGAATTTTTTTATATTGAACTCCAATACAAACAATCTATTGTGTGAATCAGCATTCTTCATAGATTTAAAGAATACGACGACTCAGAAGAAACTTTTGTTGTCCACTAGGTCATCTATTAAATGGGAAGGGAAACCCCCATAGCATAAGGGTGGAGCCCCAATGATGGAAAGGAACATGTGCACCTATCCACAGGAGAAATAACAAGAAGGGAACAAAGGTAAACAACCCTAAGCAGCGGTAAACCCCCCCTAACAATATTACCTAATGGAACGACAAGGTCTGAATCAATACCTTTGGCATACATTCCCAAAGACTACATATAACTATTCTTGGTCATATTATTTTCTTCATTCTTTATAAAGAATACTAGACCTTTTCCATTGGATCCATTCTTAGGTACTATATTTAGATCAAAAAAATAATTGAAGGGTATGAGAATGGTTGCTATCAAATAATATCTATATTTATTGCATTCTTCTATCTAGGCCCCTTCAAGACCCAATTTCTCTATAGATTTCTAGCTAATATCCCAAAAAACTTTCTTCTATCTCATAAACATCAAAGAGATGATAAATCATTCTTGCATTAAGATAGTTAATCAAATAATTTGATATTATTTTAGCGTTTTTACCTCCTATTAATGGGGTATATCCCACTTTTACTCTATTCCCATTCCCAACTAGACACACCAGGTTATCCCCTATAATTTAATAGGATTTTATCATTAATTTTCAACCAATGGATTCCCCACTAGATTTTTTAACTATCATTCTCATCCAATCCATATTTCTTAATAGAGCTATGTACTTGTCTCAAAATAAGTCCTATCAAGGTCCTTTTGATGTTATCATTCTACAAACCCCTTTTGTTTCCAACTCTTTTGAAAAATGGTTCAAATATTTTAGACCCTATCCCCTAAAATACTTTGGATTGGATAGTCTTTGCCACTTTACCAATAGAATTATTTTCTTATCCTTTATACCAAACCATATATAATGAAATTTTTTCCTTCTTATTATGTTTGAAATAACTATTTTGAGAATTATGCAGTGAGAATGGTTATTACAATTGTTTGGAAAATCCACAGTCATCATTTTAATTTGTCAACGTTTCACACCACCAACTAGATCCATCATGAAGAATGAAATACTCTTAGGAATGAAATACATGGCCACCATGATATCACTTGAAACTAGAAGGTTTTAAATGATAACTTAGGAAAAGCATCTCATTGTCACCGATGTTTTCCTTTCACTTCTAAGTCAATGCTTTTCTAACTTTGGTAGGGTGTCCCTAGGAAAATTTAGAACTAGAATATGCGATTTAAATAACTGATAGGTTCATCCATTCCAATTGGCATGGAGTAAAAAACGAAGAGAAAATTGATTGGGTAGGAAACACACGCAATTCCAATCAATTCAACTAATTCCACTTCAAACCATATACAAACTTTAGTGAATTCCTGTAATACATTCTACCAAGAAAGTGATCATCTTTATTACTAACTATATGAGAACAAGGTCTAGTATATCACATTGAACCAAAAATCCTAAAGTGACTTATAGCCAATGCTTAGGATTTCTTTCCAACACTAGTCAATATTCAATACAATCATGTGACTGAGAATACTAAGCACCAATACTAGATATCCAATAAACTTTGAAATCTAGTGTGAAAGGGGAAATAAGGTGAAGTATGAAAGAATGAAATTAAGGAGGACTCAATAATAATTTATCCCTCATCTTAACCTCCTCTCTTCAATAATAATTGATCCCTCATCTTAACCTCCTCTCTTGCTCTTATAAAATGAGCATGGGAAGGCACATTGAATGTCTCTCAAAAATATAGTATGGAGGGGAGATCCTCTTATTTGTTGGTATTAGAATGAGGAAAGAAGGGTACAATGTAACTCCTCCATCTGCTAGAAATAAAATTGGCCAAGGTGGCATTCCCTCCTACTTTCTAAGAATAATCAGCCATGGAATATCCAAGTCAAGTTCCCTTACACATTCTAAACATAGGTGTGTAAATACTATAATATAAACACCCTCTATGCTGCCAGGAATACATTGAAAACATGTGACTCCTTCAAGGTGGGAACCCTCATTGTTGACTATGAATAAATTCCTGAAACAATATTGAACAAAATTAAATGAGTGCACCTTCCACAATTGTTAACTACTCCTAATTATGACTACCACCTCTCACTGACATGCTTCCCATAATAGGCACCATAATGCAATGGAACAATCTCTATGTGAGTATCATGTAACTTCTTGAAGGTGGGAATCCTCTTGTGTTAATAATATCTCATGTGAAGGGAATACAATTAACAGTTCCTCCAAAATAGAAACAACCATATCCTCATCAAATTCTCTATTTAAACTCGATTTTACAACCATCACATACAATATCCAAAATAAGGTGGCTACGGGTCATTAAGTAGATAAAAAATGTCATGTGGCATGTGCCTCTCATCTATTTTACATGGCCACTTGGTCATGAAAATAACACAACAATAGGTAGTTAATGGCATAACAAAAGTGTTAAATTTTAGTAGAAAGGTCATTTCCTTCCAATCTTCATAACTACTAAAAAAGTATTCCCTCCTATTGCTAATAATGCATGAGAACATATCCAGAAATAGAAACAAGAACCACGCCTTAATGACTAATAGGAGAATGAAAACACACTAGAGATAGCAACATAAAATAATAAATGAATACTAAAAAAGAATAGTGTCCTTCCCCAACAATCAATCTAATTTGATCATAAAATCTAGTGCCTACTGCTTTTCAAGCTTCAGAATCTGTCATATTGGTTATAGTTTCATGGTTGACCTTGCAATTTTTTTTGGACTACTAGATCTGCTTGAACTGCATATTACATTCACTCCTTGGTATGGATTGGAGAACTGGTAGCCTTCTAAAAAAATGTTATATTTTTACTGTTATTTTTATATTTCAAGAAATTTTGAAATGTCATTTAGATCAATTGGAATTTAGCTCAACATGTATAGTTTCCATGAGAAATTGTGCT
This sequence comes from Picea sitchensis, assembly GCA_010110895.2. Taxonomy (NCBI): domain Eukaryota; kingdom Viridiplantae; phylum Streptophyta; class Pinopsida; order Pinales; family Pinaceae; genus Picea; species Picea sitchensis. The sequence continues at coordinate 59,777 of SNQJ01S0035433.1, read as the reverse complement.
TTGCATGTATACTTTATCGGTTGAAATCCTTTGAATTAATTATATCTTTGAGTACCAAGATGCATACAAATGTAATCACTGCAATGTCAATCAACTATTTGTTACCTCCAAGATGCATGCAAAGGTAATTCCAATCATTGAGCACAAATTCTAGGGAAACATAGAAGTTTCACCCATTGTCACCTTGGGGGATACTTCCCTCACTTTTGGCTGGTTATTTTCTAGCACAAGGGGCGTTTCCCTAATTGGATTTCCAATATATCCTAAAATATCAAATAACTAATAGCATATTTGGAAAAACAAAGTGTTAATGTTTGAAATAAATAGAATATGGTGGATTCAAGTAGATGAGTTCCTTATCCATTGGGAAAAGGAGTCCAAGATAATTCTATGAAATGGTAAATTAATTATGAAGCATATTAAACCAACAAACATGCCCTAAATATAAGTATTTCAATCCATAACAGATATGTAAACTATACTTTCAACCAATGTACTAAGATAAAAAAAAAAAAGATACTATAGCACATCCATTAAGTGCCAGCCTCAAGATGTAACATCAAAGATGAATATATGAAGTAAAAATACAATATTCCATTTAATAAGCATTCCCATACATTGAATAATTCATATTTGATACTATCAATCCTTAAGAGGACAATCAAGTAACTCCTTTCAACCCTCCTATGCTGGTTAACAAACATTATAATAGCATAAATATTTTCCAGCAAGGAAAATAAAAACAAGGTACTTAATAACAACCTTACAATGCAAGATAAGGTGATTTTCAAGAGGGATATTTTAACAATTTTTTCACTAAAATAGCGATAAATCCCCCAAAGTAGACAAAGTGTTTCTTTTATATCATGTGTAATCTCTCTAATGGATCGTGTGAAGGGGATAACATTACCTCCAAATATGTAAATTGTTCCTTGGGAGCCATGATGATTGCAAAAAGCCTCAAACCAATGATTTGTATGAAGATTTCAAAGTTCACATGTCCTTGGTATAGTGTTGTTGAAAATGCAAATTGGGATTGCATTTCCATGTGGTAAAAATATTCATTGTGTGCAGCAAAATCAATAACAAGACACTTTATGACCTGTTATTTGTCTATAGATGAAAGTCATTTGCATGCTATCAAAGTTCGCAATGAGATTATAAAGGGTGTAATCCTAGGTGATAACACATCCAATATACCAAATGTAATGCTTCTTGGCTTAATCCCACATCATAAAAAATCAATCCACCATTTAGAAACCCAACTTGTTCATTGGCAATGAAAATTGATAAAATTGGTTTCAATCTTTAACTATGATTTTTGTAAATGTTGTTGTATAGAGAGATCAATTTGTAGCTTTCAAAATAGGTTGGGTTGCATTCCATTGGGATATTGGTGATGAAAGATGAGTTCAAAGGACCACAACTTTTTCCTACTCTTATAGAATCATCTACCACATGAAGATATTTTCCCATTACATTAAAAGAACTATTATATTATATAACTTGATAGGATTCAAAATTTTATGGAACCGAAATCGTCAAAGCAGGACCTGCCCTAAAATGGGCCCTACGATTCAATAGCTCCATTTTTTCACCTAAAAAGTACCAAAATAGATAAACAACTATACAATTATCTATTTCAGATCATACCTTCCCATTTAGGAGGTTTTATAGCAACCATGATAGCAACTTAAACTACACGAATTCTTCTATAGACATTTTGGGTCCATCTGCTAGATCAAATTCAATTGTCGAATATTTCAAATTCTTCAATGAATGCCACTCTTATTGATATTGAGTTGTTGGAATTAAAGACAAATAGGTATAATCACAACCAACAAACAAATGAAATTTCCAAGGGTTGGACAAATGGCTTATGAAGGACCCATTACTTATTTCATTGGACAAATTCAAATCACATGTCTTGAAATGGGGCGATTCAAACAAGTTGCAATCTTGTTTCAATTTAGGCATACTTAATTTGAGTAAAGAAAATTTCCATATATCACTATTCCTTTGAATTATCTACCCTACAGACTATTATTGAGAAGCCTAGACAGAGATCCTCAAAGGTCTATTTTTTCTTTTGTGACTTTTGGAAGGAATTTGACATTATTCCTAGACACTTATTCATTGACTAGATTTGTGCTCTGAATGTACCTTACTTATGAATGCAACTTACAAGCCCCACCTTTAGTATGAAACCTTATTCCATCTAAGTCCTATTTCGACACTTATTCCATAATCACCAAAGAATAAAGTGTCAATCATGTCAATCCCAATGTTCACATGTGATTATTATGATCATGCTTGGCACATGCATTTTGACGATGTCTATTTGGGTGAAGGATGTGGATAAATTCAATAACAACGTCGCTAACTATGTTTTCTCATTTGATGTAGTGTAGGTACAACTGAACATGTACCTATCATACCTATCATCCTCGAGAGAGGGAGTTTATGAAACGAGGGGGGAAAGTGTTACAGCGTCCAACACATCTAACATGGTGAGATCAACTAGAGGTGAAAAGGTCAGAAGAAAATTTTGTAGGCGCATGGAATTATTTCTTGTTGAAGGAGGTTCATGCTCATATGACAATGAGAGCATAGGTGACATCAAGGTTCCTTTGAGGTACAAACATCTAATAATACCATGGGTACCTAACGAAATTCCTCAGTTGGACACTGAATTTTTTGTCAACGAGAGGATTTATCGCATTGCTCCATCGTCCATATGTGGTCTAGGTCTATTCTCCATGGACAATATAAAGTTCAAATATGGAGGACTTGTTGATATGAAAATGAAAAAGGTTTGTGTAAAATTGCAAGTGAAATATATATGTGTCTTGGGAAATTGGATCAAGTTTAAAGCACATAAATTCAATGAGTTTTTTCTTAAAATGAACAACATAAACAGACATAAACAACCATCAAAATAAGCACATAACACAACAAAATGATAAAGGAGTTCATCCGTCTCTTGGGATATATATCCTGGTCCAGCTTCCAATGGATCATTTTCATTATATGCTCAAAGTGTTAAACTCAGTTCTTTACAATGCTCAAAATGCAAAATAGATGGCTTCAATGGCTCCAGAATGTCCAAAAAACCCTAGTTGGGCTCTTTATGCCCCTGGTTTGGCCAAAAAATGGAGAAAATACACTTCATGGATGTTTTTCTCCAATAACCTATTGTCTTTGTTTGCCAAAATGCACCCACTGTGTGAATGAATCTGGCTCTGTGTGTTTTCCCATGCCTAAACATGGCATGCGCGTTGTTCCAAAAATAGGGAGAAAATGTTGCATGGTTAGAGTAATTAACGCTTTAATGGGCAAAGTAATTGGTTGCATGGGCCATGTGGCCAGGAGATTGGATAACTACCTGTAGCCACTGACTATATCCCTCCTCGTTTACCATGCTCTGGTCACATGGTGTGGGTCATGTGTCCAAGCATTGGGGCCAAGCCCCGTCCCAGACCCCCCATCAAATTAACTAAATTTTCAATTTAAATAATTTTAAGCATGTATAGTGGTTAAGACTCCCTCGTTTTGAAGTTCTTATCTTTCTGTCTAGGATTGTATCCTCGTGTAACTCTAAAATATATTATGGTGAGAAGTCATCTATTGAAGGAATCTGAACATGCTCTCCTTGATCATTAATCAAAGGAGGTGTTGAGCACTCAACACACCCTAAAATAATTTGCGAAATTTCTTTCTTTTGGGTACCACTTTTCATTTCTTTTTTAATCAGATTATGTGTCATGAATGAATAGATTTTTATTTTTAACCTTATCATCGACCATATTTTGTTTGGTTTAAAACTATTTCCAGATCAATTTTTCGAAGTAACATTGTGTGAAAGGCCTGAAATATGCACGATTTAAAAAAAAATCCAGCGATCGTCAATCGACGAATTTTAGTCTATAAGACAATCTTTAACATCGTCGATAAGTTTTTGGAATCAATGAAATTTGAGAGATAAATCGCTAACGGGAACAACCGCCATCATCGATCACCGATCGTCGATACATCTTCGGCATCGGCGGAATTCGATATATTGAACTGCGAAAACGTTAAATTTAACACTTCATCGATGGTCGATTTTTGATACGTCGTTGATGTCAATAGCATAGGGCACGATAGTCAGGGACACATGTTTAGATAAAATCACGGATGTTGAGAAAGCGTTTCTCACGAAGAATTCAAAATTAACCACCATGTCTCTCTGTTGCGTAAATAGTCTATACGAATTAGTCTTTCCCCATGTCATCTTTATGTTCCATGTGACATAGTCGTACTTCCAGGTCAACATTCCCACATCAGCATTGTATGGCAGTTTGGGTCATCATTGGAGATTTTTCCTTAAGGTATCAACGAACAACATCTAATAAACATGTCGATGTCGATTCACTCATTTAATATCCGTAAATTGATAGGTCACCATACGCCTGAGATTTCTTCGAGCCGTCCACATTCTACATCAATGATATTGGCCATTCTGCACTATGGTACCATTTGAAGACCTTGTTATTGTCCCCCGATGTCAATCATGCTAGTTTTGAGAAATATGAGAAGGCTCGATAGTATGATGGGACACTTTCAACAGAAGTAGGATCGAATTTTTCTATTTGATAGAACAATTAATGTGTCATGCAACTAACATTATTATCCCCTGCACCAACCAAATAGTAGAAGTTTGAATCTGCTAATGAACTATGAAATAACCCGCTCCTGCACCACCATCCTGTGTTGCATTTAATCCCAAGCATGGCTCAGATTCTGTTATGGATTATGCAGAACGTATTTTACACCCCTGAATTTAAGAACTGATGCGACAATGTAAGTATGCACTTGGTTTAAATTTATAAGGACATATTTGAATGTGGTATTATATGCACAAATCGCTTATATCCAGGAGCAGACGAATAAATGAGGGAAAGCTTTGAAGAGTTTACAGCTTGATCTCTGAATATGAGTACCAGTAAAACCAGGTTAATTTTGTGCAAGGAAGAGGTATGCATCGTATGTATTATTTTTTCACTTACAATTTTGTCAATAGTACTCGTAGTGATTGGCCACTCACTCTGGTTGTTTCCAGGAAAATTCCTCCAAGAAATCCAATAACTAGGTGCTCACCAAGAACACCCAAACTGAAATAGACAGAGGTTGGTGAAGGGTCCACACCATGCACCGCAAGGGAACTTGATTATGTCTCAAAGACAGATTCAGTTATTCGCGCATCCACCAAGAAGTAGTTTACCCAACCTCCGACGTTCGGAGACATAGAAGAAAGAACATGGTATAAAGTGGTTCTCCCACATTGGGGAAACCTATACAACAATATTAGTCAGGAATACTACCTTGAGTTCACACCTCACAACAATATGGACATCCGAATATTGGATGATGAAGTGTTCCCAAACATCAGGAGGTCAAATATACACAGGGTGGCTAGTTGAACCCTAGTTCTACCTTGTATCGAAACCTTGGGGTGGATAATTGACCATGCAGACATAGTGAAGTGCACTATCAACAACGAGGAAGGTGAATGTGTTGGTTTTTTCCTTCTGGTGGAGGTTCAAAATTATTACAAACTTAGAGACCCGGAGGAAAGATTAAACACAAACTTCATTGTCAAGTTTTACAATTTTCATGATACCAACCGATTACTAGCCTCGTGGTGTAAAGAGGACAAAACATTCACAGACAGGAGCACTGGATGGTACAACACAGGTAGTCTTTGAGAGCCTTACATGTATCTAATGGCGTTTATTTGTTGGCTATATGGAGAAAAGTATTTCTCCAAACTTTCAAAGGCTTGGATGCCCTTGGGATACACCATGGCGATATCTAGGAGCAGTTTCAATTAGGGAGCCAATATCTCCAAGCATCTAAGTATCAATCTTTCACAGGCTCAAACACCAAAGGAAGGAGAGGTTTCGACCTTCTACATAGCATCCTACTTGCTAGATGTAATTTTCACAAGGAACATTTTTTCAAGTATGAATTTGAGCTGGCATATTTCCAAATTTCATGTACATGTGTATTTAATCATCTTACGGGAAAATAGGTACACGATATCATATGCCTTGATATGCGATGAGTTCCTAGCTAGGGTATACTTCATCAATTTTTAGAAAGGATTTCCCTTGGCTTTCAGTGGCAGAAAAAAAGACGATAGCTAAGGTAGGCCACTGGTACTTTGAAGAAGATAGCACCTACATCAAAGTGTTTAGAGCTACTGATGCACCCCACTTTCTCCCTATTCATGTCCCAGATCATCTCATATTGGGAGAGATTTGCTAGAAGACTATCTTGCAAGGCTATAATGCCTCCATGTTCAAAGACAAGAAGAGAGATTTCATTCTCTATGGTTTCCACATAGGATATTATACGGTTAGAGACACTGCGTAGGTAACATAGGAAGGTTTGAATCAACTCGAATATCAGTTTCACACAATACACTTTCAAAATCACGATCCCAAGGGTTTAGTTCCCCAACACGCAGTGCATGTATCCTCCTATTGGCCATATGCTCATGATAATTTTGAAGATGAAATCTTCATTGATTGTGCCCAATATTGGGAGGAAGTACTCCAAAGAAGGGATAACCTGAATACGACCAAATTCAAAGTGATAACCATGGATCAATAGGTTGAGACAAACAAAGCAATACTTGGCATGGAAAGCAGAAATTTCACAAATTTCAAGCATGACTCCAAGTCAAGTAAAGAAGTTCACGGAACACCCAATCAAATCTCTCGCAATCCTACAACACTTAAGTGTCAAGCTAATCAGGTACAAGGAACATGCAGTAGATATAAAAGAGGTTTTCTTCGCTCTGATGGATCAACACAAGTTTCCATATGCAAACGCATGCGAAGATCTCTTCGTCAAGTGGTTAGAGTACGAGAAGAACCATCCATTGCAGTGAAACCACTAGACTAGCAAAAGAGAAAAAAAAGATAAATCTTTCACGTGGATTTTTCTTAATCTAACACACCTCTGGTATCTACTTTTAGTTTAGTTATTTTTTGTTATAAATAAAGGGATCGACCCGGGACCAAGGGGTCGTTGTTTTTGGAGAGAAATAATTTTCTGAAATTTTGTAATAGAACTATTTATGTGCAAGTTTATTTTAATTAAGAAGTTTTGTTTATAACCAAAGACACTTCTATCATCTGAGGCATGAATGTGTTTAGACCGAGGAGGATTATCTCTTTCTTCAGATTCGATATTTTCTTCTTTGTTGCATAAGAGTTGTTGTACCTATGTTTGAAGTTATCTTATAATGTTGTAACAGTTCTTTTATTCTAATTGGTGACTAGAAATCGATTGTGTAACCTGTAATTCATAATAGAGCATTAGGAACTATATTTCTTGCACTAGCTTCTTATCACATGTATGTTTTATTTTCTGTAACTATTATCTCAGACAATGTTGAATGTCCAATAATTAAAATGATATTAATTTCATCTTGAATTTGTTTAGATATTCTTCGTTTTCATGCTAGGGTATAAAGGTTATCCTAAACCCATCCTTCTCCCAAAACACATAGTTAGCTTCTCTTTATGATCTGGTTTAGATTTTTATCTTTATTTTGTTATAGCGTTAGAAAAAGAACCAAAAGGAGAATTTCCTAGCCCGAGGAGAAATCTTGAAATAAAAGACATATATGTCAATCACAATTAAAGCCCATCGATAAACCCAGCCATATCACGAATCTGGAGAACCTTACCACTCATCAAACTCTTATGAGTCTAATTGGGCCTCTTAGGTGGGGTTGGTTCATGCTATTGATTTAAAGGGATATCGAACCCCTCAATAGAATTGCCGCTATAAGGAGGGCCTGGACGAATGCATGGCTAATTATATTTCTGATAATATTTTTCGCATAGCCTATAGATTCAAAACAACCCACATGCATGGCTAGTCACTCTCAAGACATCCCACATATAGAGAGTACTCCCAATACGAGTAACTCACCTCGACACGAAGAGGAAGAACAATTATTCCTTGAAATACCCTATTATCTTCCCCATGAAGAGTTGAATAAGTTCAGAAGGATCACAAGAGCTTACGCCCGGCAAATCAGAGCATTACCTTTAGCTCCTTTACACCCTTGAAGAAAAAAAATCAACAGACCAGTTGTTGACACCCCTGAACAAGTATTTGTTCACTTGGTAGAAGACTTGATATATTTTTCCCTTACTGAGATCAAACAAACCCTTAATCTGGTACCTGAAACACCAATTGGTAACTACTCTAAGCCTGACGATTTTGAATTTGAGGAGGAAGGGTCTAACTCAGATTTCTCTGGTTCTGAATCAGAAGACATGGAGGATAATAATCATAACAATGGAGAAATGGGAAATCAAACTCAATATAATCAACCATGGTTGGCCAGATATTCTCTGGTAATCCCAGGACGAGTGCATAACCTACCCCGACATCCAGAAAAATTGCTCTCGAAATTTTATCCTGAAACCTCTGGATTGCCTGAGGACCATATCAAGAAGTTCATATTAGTTATAATATTGATGAACGTGCAACATGAATATGTAGTGTGTAGTATTTTTCCCTACAATTTTGAGAATTCAGCCTCGACTTGGTATTTTAACCTGCCAGTTGAATCCATAACTAGCTGGACGAAGTCTCAGAAGGATTTCTTAGACAAATTTGTGAAAGAAACTACCACAAGAGATTTAATGGTTGAACTTTTTTCCGCCACTATGAGTCCAAAATAAAAGTTTAAAGAGTTCAACCAAAGTATTACCACTATCCTGAACAAATTTCAACACGAAGCTAAACCTACCCAGGAGTTGCAAATTGAAGTATATGTTAATGCTCTCTCAGCTTCTATTTCCATGTTCGTAAAAAGGGTTTCCAAAGGTACCCTGGCCCAAAATTTCGAAGAAGCTAAAATGATTGAATTCCAAATGAAAGGATGCAAAGAAGGTTAGATATCTCTAATAAAAAAAGAAACACAACCTCTACCTAAGAGAGCACTTTTGTTGACAAGACCCTAGGGAAAACAAATAGAACAAGGTCCTGATAAAGAAGGAGGAGATCTAGAAAACCTACAACGAATGATAAAAAAACTCTCCAACAAGATTGTGTATATGAAAAGGAGTGTCGGGGAGGGAAACCAAAATCAAAGGCCTTATAAACCATTTTTTAAAAGGAATCCACCCTTCAAATCTATAGAACCTCCCCCAGCTAACCTAAACGTTGACTTAGGGACTATAGCATCTAACTTTTTCTGCATGTACCACCAAGAGAATCATTCAGAAAGGGACTGCCCCCAATGGTTGCATGCTATGAATTTAATGGCTAAATGATTCCTAGATGAATTATCCCTAAACGAACAACCTAGTGGCTCGGAAATAAATTCCATCGATCAAGAAAGTCAAGAGCCACCGGAAGAGACAGCCATTTTTTTATGGGATTCCAACCACCTGATGCCTTTCAACGATGTTATTGAAGTGCAGGAACCTCTCGTTGAATTTCTAGCTATACAGACGTGAGGTAGGAGTCAACTTGTCCATAATAACCCCACCACTACATAGTTATCCAAAGGGAGTCCAGTGACCGATCGCCCCAAAACCCTATTTTCTTCTCAAAAAAATCCCACAAACATACACACACATGAAGCTCCTAAGCTAGACTACAATGTGTTAGAATACTTGAAGAAGATGAAGGCCAATGTATCTTTCATGGACATGTGTAGGATCCCTCAACAAAAGGATTCTTTGTTACAGGCCTTAAAATCAAGAGATACCCCTATAGCAAGAATTTATCAACGTGAGGTTCCATCTCCCATAAATTTGACAAATAAACCAAGTATGAATGCTTGTTCTTTAGACAAAAGGGGGAGGCCTTGTGTCCCTCCTTTCCTCTTGATGTTTGAATTTTTTAACAGAAATCTACATAATTGTCTAGTTGATTCAGGTGCATCTTCCAATGTCATGTCATTGTCAATCTGCAAGAAATTGAACACAACCCCACTCAAAAGTGATAAACATGTTATACAACTAGACATGACTCAAGTGAAGGTCATTGGGGAACTTAAAGATGTCATGATCAGAATGGATACACACCCCAAATTTGTTCAAGTAATTGACATAATTGTAGTAGACATCCTAGAGGCCTACGGACTGCTACGTAGCCGAGACTGGTCTGAGAAATTAAATGGATACTTTAGTACTGAATGGGCTCACCTCTGGTTTCCATTAAAGGGACATAAAAATATGATTATGATTGACAGATAAATATATCTCAAACATATTGTCACTGATTTAGATACTCCAAACGAACCCTCGTCGACATATTTCCCTGTGTTAGGAAAGTTCTCATGCAATTCTGATTTCGACAATTTTTCCCCTCTAACTCAAAACTATGAAATGACCTTTCAAGTAAACCTACTAGCATCCGCAAAAGAAAGCATCTTCTATCAGGATTCTCCATCGGGAGTAGCAGACAAGGAAGATGAAAGTGAAAAAATAGCTAGACTTGAAGAAGTTAGTAATTTCCCCCCACAAATTTGGATGTTGTACTTTGATGGTTCTAAATCTCAAGAAGGATCGGGAGCAGGATGTATCCTCATTGACCCAAATGGAAAACGAAACTTCTTATATTGCAGATTATAATTTGAATGCACTAACAACACTTTTGAGTATGAAGTTCTAGTCCAAGGACTAAAGAAGGCCATACACTTAGACGTCAAAGAATTGAATTTTTTTGGAGACTCTAAAATTATCGTTAGACAAGTAAAGAATACCATTCATTGCAATTCACCTCACTTGATGAAATACCAACAAGAGGTACATAGGCTAATAGACAATTTTGAGGCTTTCAACATTACCGTTGTTCCTAGGAGAAAAATTAATATTGTTGATTCCTTAGCCACCACAACCTCAAGGTTGTCTCCTTTATAAGACTATGAAGCCTCAAGGTTTGTAGTATAACTATTTTACAAACCGTCGGTGCCTAAAAAAAATTCTAACTGGAAAGTCTTTGAAGGGGATGAACATATTGTATATTTCTTTACTAAATGGGAGAATTTTAAGTATTTTTCCATTGATGATGAAATATTCCAATAAATACTCACATAATCGAATCTCCACAAACAGAAGAAGGGAACAGACCACTCTTATGACAAACCAAAGTTTCACATGATATCTAAGTGGGTGGCCAATCTGGAGAACCTTTTCGACCTAAGGGAAAGATTTAGAGGGCCAAAAAACGTGAAAACAAGGAGCTCATGCCCTATATACGAAACTATAAACCTAGGCACCCTTGAGAATCCCAAGAATTTCAACCTAGGTAAGGCAGTATCCAAAGAAGACATGAAGGCTTATATTAAACTATTTAAATAATATCAAGATTTCTTTGCTTGCTCCTACCAAGATTTCAAAACGTATGATACTCACATTATCCAACATATGATCTCGTTAAAATATGGAATAAAACCCTTCCAACAGAATCTTAGGAAGTAACACCCATCTCTGGAACCCCTAATGTATCAAGAGTTGAAGAATTTATTAGATGCCAAGATTATCTTTCAGGTAAGACATTCTGCATGGGTAGCCAATCTGGTGCATGTCAGAAAGAAGTCTGGGGAGATCTGTTTGTGTGTGGATTTAAGAAACCTTAACAGAGAATCGGAGAAGGATAACTACCTGGTACCACCCATGGAACAAATCTTACAGATAGTATCTGTCTCTGAAATATTTTCCCTCCTAGACGGTTTCTCGGGATATAACCAGGTCCTGGTTTCAGAACATGATCGATTAAAAACTACCTTCTGAACCAAGTGGGGAACCTTTGCTTATAAACACATGCCCTTTGGGCTGATTAAAGCTGGGGTGAAATTCCATAGGGCCATGGATGTAGATTTTTGGGGATTTATTAACAAGTGTGTGGTAGTCTATTTAGATGATGTAACAATATACTCAAAAAATAAGGAAGAACATATTCAACATTTGACTTAGATATTTGAAAGGTGTAGGAAGTATGGAATATCTTTAAACCCTAAGAAGACCATATTTGGTGTAGAGGAAGGAAAATTATTAGGTCATATCATATCTTGATAAGGAATCAACATAGACACTAAGAAGATAAAAGTGATAGCTCAACTCACTTTGCCTCATAATAAAAAGGCCATGCAATCTTTTTTCGGGAAAATCAACTTTGTGAGAAAATTTACCCTTGACTTCGCTAAAACTGTTAAACCTTTACAAAACATTATTCAGAAGGATATAGAGTTTAAATGGGATGAAGAAAGGAGAGGATCTTTCAATAACATCAAAACTGCCATCTCCCAAGCACCAGTGTTACAAAGCCTTGATTTCAACAAAGATGTTTTCCTTTATACCTTTGCTTCTGACCAATGCTTGGTTGCAGTACTTACCCAAAACGATGATGAAAACAATGAAGCACCAATATCCTTTATGAGCACCAACCTCCAAGGAGCTAAAATAAACTACCCTGCTATAGACAAGCAGGCTTACGCAGTATATAAAGCAGTCAAACATTTCAGATCCTATATCGTGAAGAATCAAACCAAAGTCATAGTCCCTCACCCCGCAATCATGTATTTATTCACCCAACATGAGATGGGAGAAAGTAAGGGAAATTGGATGACAATAATTCAATAATTTGATCTAGACATAAAACCTGCCAAAATAGTCAAGGGAAAAGGGTTGTGTAAACTAGTCATTGAAGCCCAAGATCTGATTAATGCAAAAGACCCCGGTTGGGAAAATGAGTTTTCATTATGGTGTGGTGAAGCCTTATATGTCCCTCCTGGGAAAGAGTCTTGGTATGGAAACTTGTCTTATCTCCTGCATCATGAAACTTGTCCAGAAAATCTAAAATCTAGAGAAAGGAGAGCCCTCGGGTTAAAATCCGCTCAATATCGCCTCATAAATTCTGTGTTTTTCTACATAAATTATGATGGAGTACTCCTTATATGTATTGAACATGATGATGCAAAAAAAGTACTCAAATAACTCCATGACGACCCAACAGGTGGACATTTTGCAGGACAAACCACGGCACACAAAATATTAAGGGTTGGTTATTATTGGCCCACTTTGTTCAGGGATTCTCATGCATATGACAAGAAATGTAAATATTGTCAAGTAAGCGTTGGTAGGGAAAAGAGGCCAGCCATTCCACTCCAGTCGGTGACCACATCCAGACCTTTTGAGAAATGGGGATTAGACGTTATAGGAGAAATTACTCCCAATTCTTCTAAACAACATAAGTATATCTTGACTGCAACAGATTATTTCACAAGGTGGAAAGAGGCTATCCCTCTCACTCACATTAATGAAAAGGTAGTGATCCAATTTTTGGAACAAAAACTAATAACAAGGTTTGGTATGCCTTTCATCCTCAATTTTACTATGCTACATATTTTTATTCCATGTGCTTGACAAAATTCACCCTTGATAAAAGGGATCATAATAGATATTATGCAAACTAGTATCCGCAAGGGAATGGAGTAGCAGAGTCAACTAATAAAAACCTGGTGTGTATTTTAAAAAACACAGTTGTTGAAAATCAGATAAATTGGCATAATTTACTTCATAATGTCATGTGGGCCGATAGAGTGACACCTAAAGAAGCCATAGGAAACTCTATGTATTTTTTGGTATATGGGAAAGAAGCCATTTTTTCAAACAGATTGTACCTTCCATATTTATATCTTGCCTAGGCATCAAGAGGTCAGCCCTCATCAGCTCTAAATAAAAGGATTGATACCCTTCTCATATTGGATGAAGAAAGGGAAAAGGTGAAGATTAAGTTCACTACTCATCAACAAGTAGTTAAAATATGGTTCAACAAACATAAGGCCAGAGAAAAGGATTTCGAAGTAGGGGACCTAGTCTTGAAGTAGGATAAAGAAAATGAGTCCAAAGGAAAACACTCAAAGTTCCAAAATCTATGGCTCAAACCTTTCAGGTGGCCGAGAAGATCGGAGTAGGCACATATTGGTTGCAAAATATGAGGGGAGAATCTAACACCCTCCCAGTGAACGACCATGCCGTAAAACAATACTTTTCCTAATAATTAAAAAAAAAAGGTGTCGTTTGATGTTTTGTTTGAGTTTCTTTTCTTTTGAGAATACATTTTGATCAAGTTAAGTGTGTGGGTTTATGGAAGATTGACTGCAAACTCTTTTTCTTTTCTTTCTTTTGCTTGGTATTTTCTTTAATTAAGTTGTGTTTTGTAAAGCAATGGTTGATTTTAATAAATATAGTAAAACAGACTTTGTTTCTAACCTACACTAACATGCAAACTAAGAGACATTGGGAAAATACAAACTTTCTCAAATCATTTTGTCTTTGTAAGCATACTACCTAGGGAAGCAATGAAATATCTTCTTAGTGGTTTGGTAAAGCAGAAAAGAAAATATGGCTAGTTGGAAAGGATCACATGTACCTCTAGACAGTGCCAGGGAAAGCTCCACCTTAACCATTCACTTTGCTAACAACAGATATCCTCCTCTCCGACTCACTCTTGGAAGTTTTTCCAGAAGGAAATGATCTAAATAAAAAAGAGTGTATAGTTTGAGAGGGTATGCAGATAACTCTGTCGGGGCTATGGATGCTCGTTGGTAGCGGAGCAAGGTCTTTGATATAGGGGTGACTTCGTCGGGGATATGGGCGCTCGTTGGCAGTAGAGAAACACCATAAGGAAAGGAATGATAGTTGAAATGCCTCACGCCAATGGATGCCTACCCTGCTCTTGTCTGGTAAGTACATGGATTGAGGCTAAAAGGAAAGAGGGTGGAAAAACATAAACCCCATAGGCAAATCTGGATTTATGAACCCAGGAATGTGTGTACACATTGATATAATAGGTTCTGCTGAAAATAAATAGAATAAGGCCAGTTTGTTTCTCAAGCATTTTTTCACAAGCTAAGCCTGAAGGAAGATGTAGATATTTGGTTTTTGCCTAGAGAATCGCCATTTGTTGAGCAATCAACGCACCCTAAAAGAATTTGCAAAATTTATTTCTTTTGGGTACCACTTTTCATTTCTTTTAGAATCAAAGTCTATGTCATGAATGGATGGATTTTTCTTTTGAGCCTTATCATCGACCATATTTTGTTTGTCTTAAAATTGTTGACAGATTCAATTTTTTGAAGTAACATTGCATGAAACACCCGAAATATGCACGGTTTAAAAAAAAATCAATGATCGTCGATTGATGAATTTTAGTCTATAAGATAGTATTTTAACATCACCGATACGTTTAGGCATCGATGAAATTTGAGAGATAAATCACAAATGGGAATGACTGCCATCATCGATCACCAATCGCCGATACATCTTTGGCATCGGTGAAATTCGATATACGAAACTGTGGAAACATTAACTTTAACACTTTGTCAATCGTCGATTGTCGATATGTCATCGACGTTGGCAACATAGGGGAGGGTATTCAGGAACACATGTCTAGAGAAAATCATCGATGTTGAGGAAGCCTTTCTCACGAAGAAGTCAAAATTAACTGCCACGTCTCTCTGCCACGTAAATAGTCTATACGACTGAGTCTTTCCTCACGTCATCTATATGTTCCCCCTGACATAGTCATACTTCCAGGTAAACATTCCCACGTTAGCACTATACAATAGTTTTTGTCGACATCATATCTTTCACCTTAAAGTATCAACAAACAACGTCTAAGAAAAGTGTTGACGTCGATTCACTCATTTACTGACAGCAGATTGATAGGTCACCATATGCCCGGGATTTTATTTGAACCTTCCACATTATACATTGGATATCCTAGCCACTCTATGCTATGGTACCATTTGAAGACCCTGTTATTGTCCCACGACGTCGATCATGCTATTTTTGAGAAATATGAGAAGGCTCGATAGTATGATGGGACACTTTCAACAGAGGTAGGATCAAATTTTGTGATTTGATAGGTCAATTAATGTTTCGTGCAACCCACATTATTATCACACACGTCGACCAAATAGTAGAAGTTTGAATCCACTAATGAAATCTGAAATAACCCACTCCTACGTCGCTAGCCTACATTGCATTTAATCCCAAGAATGGTTCATATTTTGTTATGGATTGTGCAAAACATATTTTACAACCCTGAATTTAAGAACTGATGCGACAAGGTAAGTATGCTCTTGGTTTAAATTTCGAAGGGAATATTCAAATGCAGTATTTTGTGTAGAAATCGCTTATCTCCAGGAGAAGACGAAGGAACGAGGGAAAGCGTCGAAGAGTTTACATCTTGATCTATGAATCTGAGTACCAGTAAAACCAGGTTAATTTTGTGCAAGGAAGAGGTATGCATCGTCTGTATTATTTCTGCACTTACAATTTCATCAATAGTACTCATAGAGGCTGGCCACTCACTCTAGTTGTTTGCAAGAAAATACCTCTAAGAAATCCAACAACTAGGCGCTCACCAAGAATGCCCAAACTAAAAGAACCAGAGGTTAGTGAAGGGTCCACACCAAGTTCCGCAAGGGAACTTGATTTTGTCTCAAAGATGAAGTCGGTTATTCACACATCCACCAAGAAGCAGTTTACCCAACCTTCGGCGTTCGGCGACATAGAGGCAAGCACATGGTCTAAAGTGGTGCTCCCACATTGGGGAGACCTGTACAACAAGATTAGTCAGGAAGACTACCCTGATTTCATGCCTCACAAAAATCCGAAAGTCCGAATATTGGATGATGAAGTGTTTCCAAACATCAGGAGGTAAAATTTGCATAGGGTGGCTATCCGGACCCCAATTCTGCCCTGTATTGAAACCTTGGGGTGTATAATTAACCATGCGGACATGGTGAAGTGCAATATTAACAACGAGGAGGGAGAATGTGTTGGTGTTTTTCTTTCGGTGGAGGTTCAAAAGTATTACAAACTTAGAGACCTGGAGGAAAGGATAAATACATACTTCCTAGTCAAGTTTTGTGAGTTTCATGATACTATATGATTGTTAGCCTCGTGGTGGAAAGAGGAAAAAAAATCACAAATAGGATCATTGGCTGGTACAACACATGTAATATTCGAGAGCCTTACATGTATCTAATGGTGTTGATTTGTCGGTTATACAGAGAAAAGGATTGCTCCAAATTTGCATAGGCTTGGATTCCCTTGGCATACACCATGGGGATATCTAAGAGTAGCTTCAATTGGGGAGCCATTATCTCCAAGCATCTAAGTATCAATCTTTCACAGGATTAGACACAAAGGGAAGGAGAGGTTTCGACCTTCTACATGGCATCCTACTTGTTGGATGTAATTTGCGCAAGGAACATTTTTGCAGGTATGAATTTGAGTTAGCGTATTTTCGAATTTCCTGTACATGTGTATTTCAGCATCTTATGGGAAAACATATAAAATATATCATATGCATTGATATGCGATGAGTTCCTAGATAGGTTATACTTCATCATTTTTAGAAAGGAGTTCCCTCGGATTTCAGTGGTGGAAAAAAGATGATAGCTAAGGTAGGCCATTGGTACATCGAAGAAGCTAGCACCTACATCAGAGTGTTTGGATCTATCGACCCACCCCATCTGCTCCTTGTTCATGTCCCAGATCGTCTCATATTGGGAGAGATCTACTACTAGACTATCTTGCAAGGCTATAACGCCTCCCTGGTCAAAGACAAGAAGAGAGCTTTCATTCCCTATGGTTTCCACATAGGATATTGTATGGTTAGTGACACCGTGCAAGAAAAACAAGAAGGGTTGAATCAACTCGAATACCAGTTTCACGCATGTCGCTTTCGCAAGAACGATCCCAAGGGTTTAGTTCCCCAACATGTGGCGCATGTATCCTCCTATTGGATGTATGTTCATGATAGTTTTGAATATGAAATATTCACTAAGGGCACCCAGGATTGGGAGGAAGTACTCTAGAGAAGGGCTAACCCGAATATGACCAAATTCAAAGCGATGACCATGGATGAAAAATTTGAGACAAACAGAGCAAGAGTGGGCATGGGAAGCAGAAATTTAAAAAATTTCAAGCATGACTCTAGGTCAACTAAATAAGTTCACGGAACACTCGATCAAATCTCTTGCAATCTTACAACACTTAAGTGTCAAGCTAATCAGGTACAAATAATTGGCAATAGAGATAAAATAGGTTTTCTCTGTTGTGATGGATCAACACAGGTTTCCATATGTAAACACATGTGAAGATTTCTTCATCAAGTGGTCAGAGTATGAGAAGAACCATCCATTGCAGTGAAACCACTAGACGAGCAAAAGAGAACAAATATATAAATCCACCATGTGGCATTTTCTTAATTTAACACAAATCTAGTAGTTATTTTTTGTTATAAATAAAGGGATCGACCTGGGACCGAGGGGTTGATGTTTTTGGAGAGAAACACTTTTCTGAAATTTTGTAATAGAACTATTTTTGTGCAAGATTATTTTAATTAAGAAGTTTTGTTTAGAACCAAAGACACTTCTATCATCTGAGGCATGAATGTGTTTAGACCGAGGAGGATTATCTCTATCTTCGAATTCGATATTTGTTGCTTTGTTGAGTAAGATTTGTTGTACCTTTGTTTAAAGTTATCTTATAATGTTGTAACAGTTCTTTTATTCTAATTGGTGACTAGAAATCAATTGTGTAACCTGTAATTGATAATAGAGCATTGGGAACTACTTTTCTTGCACTAGCTTCTTCTCACATGTATGTTTTATTTTCTATAATTGTTATCTCAAACAACATTGAATGTCCACTAATTAAAATGGTATTAATGCTAGTTTGAAGTTTTTTATATATTCTTCATTTTCATGCTAGGGTATAAAGGTTATCTTAAACCCAACCTTCCCCCAAAACACATAGTTAGCTTCTCTTTTTCATCTAGTTTAGAGTTTTATCTTTCTTTTGTTATAACGTTAGAAAAAGAACCAAAAAGAAAATTGCCTAGAATGAGGAGAAACCTTGACAGAAAAGACATATCTGTCAATCACAATTAAAGCCCATCGATAAACCCAACTAGATCACGAATCTGGAGAACCTTACCAGCCATCAAACGCTTACGAGTCTAATTGGGCCTCTTAGGCGGGTTTGGTTCCTACTATTGATTTAAAGGGATCTCAGACCCATCAATAGGAGGCTCAAACAATCTCAAATTCTCAACATTAACAACTACATACATTTTCATATAAGGAGGCAAATCCAAACAGAAGGCATTGTTACCAATCTTTTCAAGAATATTGAAAGGTCCATATCTAATTGGTTTTAGTTTTTTACCTTCTCCTTTAAGCCTCTCTTTTGTAATTTAAATCCAAACTTCATCTCCAACTTGGAAATTATGATCAACATGATGCTTGTCATGTCTTGTCATGTACTTGTCTTGGCTCTTTTCCAATTGTTCTTGTACCATTTGATGCACCAATTGAATTTGTTCAATGAACTTATTTTCTCTATCAATGTCATAATGACCATCAATAGCAATATCCTTCCCAAAGATAAAATCTAAAGGAGATTTTGGAAAATAACCAAAACATGCCTCAAATGGAGATGTTTGAGTCGATGAATGCTTAGCCTGGTTATAAGCATGTTGAATGTAATGTAGGTTCTCATCCCAAAGCTTAGGATGTTTGCTACAATAACCACGAAGAAGATGTACTATTGTTCTATTCACCACTTATGTTTGACCATCAGTTTGTGGATGAAATGTTGTGCTCTTTTTCAACTTGGTGTTCATGAGTTCCCATAAGCTTGACCAAAATTTCCCAATAAATCGAGAATATCGGTCATAAATAATGGATTTGGGCAACCCAAAATGTACCCATACATGTTGAAATAACATTTGTGTCATTTGTCCAACTGTAACCTGCTTCTTACAAGGCATCAAAATACACATTTTGCTGAAACGGTCAACCACAACATAAAGATAATCATGATTGTTTTTAGACATAGGTAATCCTCCTACAAAGTCCATGGAAATGCTTTCCCAAGGATGAGAAGGAACTGGAAGTGGATTATACAATCCTAACTTTATGTTGTTAGGCTTACTTGTAGCACATAAAGAACATCCTCTTACATATCTTGAAACACTTTCATTCATTTTAGGCCAATAACAATACCTTTGCAAATTAGCCACCATCTTGCCTACACCAAAGTGGCTAGCAATAAGAGAAGAATGTGCTTCCCTTATGATGTTGACTCTTTCACCCTATGAAATACATAGCTTTCCAAGATGATACAAAATCTTATCATGCACATGGTAATCCAATTCCTCAACTTGGTTAGAATGACAAAAAGTTGTATAAACCTCTTTAAAATTAGCATCTAAAGCATATTGTTCAACATAGCTCTCATGCATGGTAGAATTATTCTTAAGAATAATTGAAGCACTAAAAATATGCCTAGAAAGCATATCAACAACTTTGTAATAAATGCCTTTCTTATACCTGATAACCAAGTGGAATTGTTGTAGGAAACCCATCCATATAAAGTGCCTTGCTTGTTCTAGTTTTGTTTGTGATTACAAGTATTGCAATGGTTGATGATCTGTGTGAATAATAGTTTATTTTCCCAAAATACAATGTTTCCATTTTTTCACAGTTTGCACCAATGCATACAACTCCTTATCATATGTAGGATAATTAATCACAACACCATTAAAAGTTTCAGAATGAAAACAAATGGGCTTACCATGTTGCAACAAAACTGCTCACATGGCATAATTACTTGCATATGTTTGTATCTCAAATGGATTTCTCAAATCAAGAAGTGAAAGAACTGGAGTTGAACTAACTTTCTCCTTCAATGCATCAAAATATTTTTGTTGCTTGCCTCCCCATTGGAAAACTTGCTTGATGTTTGTCACTGCATGTAATGGAGCTTCAATTGAAGAGAATTTAGCAATAAACTTTCTCCAGTATTGGGCTTCTCCCAAAAATCTTCTTACCTTTGTTACATTGTTGGGCTTGGGCCAATCCAAAATGACTTTGACCTTGGAAGGATCTATTCTCAGTTCTCCTCCTCCAACAATATGTCTCAAGTAAACAAGTAAGGTCTTTCCAAACTCATATTTAGACATATTTAAAAACAAATTTTCTTTCTTCAAGACATCTAAAACTTGCTTTACATGCCTAACATGCTCTTCACAAGATTTTCTAAATATCAATATGTCATCCAAGTAGACAATTACACAATCATCAAGAAAAGGCCTTAAAACATCATTCATAACTCTCATGAATGTTGCAGGAGAATTACAAATCCCAAATGGCATCACCATCCATTCAAACAAACCTTTCTTTGTTTTGAAAGTTGTCTTCCATGTGTCTCCTTCAACAATCATAATCTGATGATATCCACTTTTCAAATCCAACTTAGTAAAATACTTAGCATCTTTCAATTGATCAAGAAAATCATGAATTCTAGGAAGAGGATAACGATTATTTATTGTAATCTTGTTCAAGGCTATGAAATCGACACACATGTGCCATGTACCATCTTTCTTTGGTACTAAAACAATTGGTGACTGCATGGCGATGTGATTGGCATGATAACCCCTTTCTCAAGGAACTCTTGGATTTTTTTTTTAATTTCATCATTCTCCATGATTGACATCCTATACATACCAATGTTTGGAAGAGAACAATCTTGTTGCAATTGAATCTCATGTTGGATACCTCTTTTAGAAGGCAATCCTTTTGGCTCTTGAAACATCTCACCATATTCGTTAACAACCTCATATAAATTAGACTTTAACTTTGCATCACAACCTTGTAAAGCTTCTTTTTCAACATTGTCTTTGGGTTTTATCATCAAGAGTACAAAGTTATTACTAGCATTGACTAATCTCTTCATTTGTCCAACATTTACAAGTGACAAATTCAACTTCTTTGTATGTGCTCTAACAATGTACTCAACTCCATTTTTAAACAAATGATATTTGTTCTCATGACGATGAAAGATGGCTCTCCTATCATATAAATATGGGCTTCCCAACACAATACCACAAATATCCAATGGAATCACATCAAGCTCTACCTCATCTATAAAGTTTGCAGTGATGAAAAATCTAAGTTTACATCTTCTTGTCACATGCAACTTGTCATTGTCACATATCCAACATAGAGGATATGGTTTAGGATGAGGAGTAGTTTCCAAATGCAATTTCTTGATAGTGTCTTCAGAAATGAGGTTTGCTTGAGAACCAATATCAAATAGAATATCTATCTTGGTATGCTTTGAAATTACCCTTATGTGGAAAATCTCTATTCTTTCTTTTTCATGTTGAGTTTCATTGATGATACTACTTTAAGAACTAGTATTGGCAATAGAGTCCTTACCTTGAAAACCCATGGCTGTGATTTTTGTTTCATCTCTGGAATCAGATCCTAAATCATGTTGTGTACTTGCAACAGTCTTTGGTTTAGTTTTGTTGTTGAAATTTTTGGGTCTCATTTCAAGATGAAGTTTCCAACAATGGTCTTCATCATGGCCATATTTTGAATAGTGTTTACATAATAGTTTTTCTCCCTCTTTCTTGACTGAAACATTCTTCTTTCCTTTGTCTCCATTAAAAATTGGCTTCTTGCTTCCCTCTTGAGGAGCATTCTTCCCTCTTAATTCCAAATGAATTGCATGTACACAAACTTCATCTAGATTTGTAGGGTTAAACATGAGAATTGTGTGCTCAAATAGCTATGTAATCCTCCAATGTATTTTAGTAAAGTTTCTTGAGAAGATAAATCTATACCCAAAATCAAAGCTCTTCTTCTAAACTCTTGAGTGTAGCTTTTCACACTTTTCCCTTTAGCTTGTCTTAAATTTTTACAATCCATGATAGCTTTCTGCATGTATTCTAATGGACAAAATTGACTTTTAATTGCAACAATAAAATCATTCCAAGAGGATAAAACTTTACCATGTTTCTTCATGTCCTCTTGAGTTTTGGCTTCCCACCAAATGAGTGTTGCACTTTCCAATCTAAGAGAAGCAAGTTGAATCTTAGTTTCATCATCTTGGATTCTTTGTATCCTACAATACACTTCAATTTGATGAATCCAGTTATCCAATTTCTCAACATTTACCTCTCCATTGTACATAGGCAATTCAAACTTAATATCAAGATTAAGCAAAGGAGTTTGTGGAGGAATTTTACCATGTTCTTTTGGAGAATTTGGAGGTGGTTGTGAAATGGTAGAAGTGGAAGACGGAGGTGAAGGAGGTTGAGTATCACCATTTCCTCCATTCCCTTTTGGAGTCTTATCACCACTATCTGCATTACCTCTTGAAGGATTTGAACTTTCACCTTGCAACCTTGCATTCCTCTCTTCAAATAAAACTTTCACCATTTATGTCATATCATAAAAGGATTTTCTAAAATTTTCATCTTCTGAAGTAGGAATTTCATGACTCTCCTCATGAGCCATACTTGGTGAATGCCTCCTTGAAGCTTGAGGTGAATGTATTGTTCTCCTTCTTAAAATTTGAGAACTTGGCTCTACAAGTTTCCCTTCTCCTCTTGTGAGCTTCAACCTTGTAAGCATCAGAAAACAAAACACTTGCAAACAATCAAACCTTCAAAAACCTTTGCTATGATACCAACTTGATCTGAAAATGAAAAAGGTTTGTGTATACAAATTTGCAAGTGAAATATATATGTGTCTTGGGAAATTTAATCAAGTTGCAAGCACATAAAGTTAATGAGTTTTTACGTAAAATGAGCAGCATAAACAGACATAAACAACCATCAAAATAAGCACATAACACAACAAAATGATAAAGGAGTTCACCCCTCTTGGGCTACATCTCCAAAATGTCCAAAAACCCCTAGTTAGTCTCTTGTTGCCCCTGATTTGGCCAAAAAATGGAGAAAATACACTTCCTGTAAGTTTTTCTCCAATAGCCTACTATCTCTGCTCGCCAAAACACACCCATTGTGTGAATGTATCTGGCTTTGTGTGTTTTCCCTTGCCTAATCCTGGCACGTGCACCATTCCGAAAATAGGGAGAAAATGTTGCATGGTTAGAGTAATTAGCGCCTTAATGGGCGGAGCAATTGGCCGCATGGGCCATGTGTCTAGGTGTCGGGATAACTGCCCATCCATCGGCTAACTCCCTTCTCATTTGTTGCGCTTTGGTCACATGGTATGGGTTGTGTGTCCAAGGGCTCGGGCCAAGCCCCGACCTAGACCCTCCCGCTGAATTAACCAAAGTTTCAATTTAAATAATTTTAAACATGTATAGT
This sequence comes from Picea sitchensis, assembly GCA_010110895.2. Classification (NCBI taxonomy): domain Eukaryota; kingdom Viridiplantae; phylum Streptophyta; class Pinopsida; order Pinales; family Pinaceae; genus Picea; species Picea sitchensis. Next base: position 35,549 of record SNQJ01S0035433.1, on the reverse strand, counting down.
GGTTAAGACATAACGGTAGGCGGGCTAGTGGACCGGCCTACACCGAGACTCTAGGTAGCTCGGAGGTCGCGGGCTCGACCCCTTCGTAGCCTATAACATTTTACACCAACAAACCAACAATGGGGTGCCACGTGGAGACCCCTGGTTAGGCCATGTGGCACCCTTCCATTCGTCCACAAACATGCCACGTGTCGACCAGGGATTGGTCCACATCTTAACTTTTCCAGTCACCATGCTACATAAAAAACTGTCTTGTCAACCTGTATGGTTGTATAGTCAGCTACCACGTGGCCTGTACAGACTGTAAAGTCAACAATTTTTGGCATGTTTGGGAAAATAGACAAAACACGATCTATCCCTCATACGAAATCTGTTTGAGACCGTTCAAGTTGTGTTGAGATCATGAGAACAAAATCTACGCAATGAATATGTTTTCAAGCAATTTCAAACACTTTGATTTTTGAGCATTTTTTGATCCCCTGGATCACTTGTTGAGTTGATGGAGTATGTTGGACCATGCTACAACTATGGAGATTGGTTGAGGCTGGTTCGATATATTCCAAGTATGTGTAGATATGTAGTCATTGCAAATTGCATACAACTAAAAGACAATGATCACAATAAAGGAGTGATGATGTATATTGATGGAAGGCCAAAGGTGTCAAAAAATATTGCAAGGATTATTAATAATACAAGACCCAGGACAACAAGAAAGAAAACGAATTGTATATTTGAGGGGCATGAAGGAAATTGCATATTCATATGTGCAGTGAAAACAATAGCTGTAGGGAAGAGTTGTTGATCAATTATGATTTGAATCGAACAGATGGAAGCACTGCTATTATGGGGGTAAACATGTTCTACCAGTATACCAAACTTGTAATTAATATTTTCCTTTTTATATATTTAACATACATTTTAATAGCTCATGCTTCTTAGATTATTTTCTAACATTATAAATTGTCATGCATCTTATAATGTGGCAAGGTGATCGTGGGAAAGCACCGGCTAGCTCAAAGCAGGTATAAGAGTGATTTTCATATCAATTCTTGCTTACAAAAATTGAATTAACATGTTTATTTGTTGATGTAGACGAGCACACCATCAGAGCGGGATGTTACATGGAATGAAATATATGAATCCATCAACCCAATGGAAACAATTTGAAAGGTCTTGAGAAAGGAAAATAAGGAATACATTGAATTGGCTAGGTCTTGGCCACTTACAGAGGAGGGAAAAAAAAGGATGAAAAATTTAAAACAAGATATAGACCAATATGGGGTAAGCACAATTAAAAAAAAATATACTATTTCAGACATATATTGATTTATGAATTTTTTGTCTGATACCGATATATGAGCAATACTCCATTTTCTTTATATAGACAATTTTTAATCCGACGGGACAACCTAGTCATGGAGATGTTGTTGGTGGCAGTGACGCACAGAGCCCACAACATCCTAGCATGAGACACATACTTGAGAGGCTATTTGCCTCTCCATCTGTGGCTCAGAGAACTAAAACTCTGGAGGCCTATGAGACACCCCTACCACACACGCTAGATTGTGCTCATGAGGGTCTACAGGGTGAATCTCATGAGGATATTGGTTTTGCGGAGCTAGAGCATTGTTATCCTAGGGAAACACGTGTTCAAAGCTCGGGAACACTCTATCAAGTTATAATGAGAATATGTTAAATAGTTAATTCCTACCATTTGATTGAAACCTACATCTTTCATATTATTTTAGTATAATTATCATATCATTTTTTAGGAAACAATATTTTTTACAAGATCTTGCATGATAAGGCTATAGAGATCTTTGAGCACACCAATTGCACATGATGGAATGCCAAGAATAAATATTTGAAAATGAATCTTATAGACCATAATGTCGACCTATTTGGTGTTATATTCAACAAGTCTGAAATCACCTCGAGGGCCGGTACATATTTGAAATATGTCAAAGATCAATAAAGGGTTCAACTGGAAAATAACCCTAAGTATGATCGTCCTCTATCCATTCCTGAGAGGGAATGGAAGAATATACATGAGGACGCAAAGGAGAGTAAAACATTGAGAAGCGAAGGGAAGGCACCACCTGGCCCTGAAAGACAATATATGATATTTTGAATTGAATATGTTGAATTTAGTTTAGTTCTACAGAAAAAACGTGATATCTTATAACGTACTTGAAACTTATCGTAGGCTCCCAGACACATCAAAAGAATCAAAGGCAAGACTAGATAAACATGGTCATCACAAACTTGGTCAAGGTGGTTACTTGAGATTAAAAGCTAGAATTGTAAGTAACAAATACTTTATTCATATTATGCATATCATCATGCAAATTTTATCTAATTGCAACCAGTAAGAAAAAATCCATATCTTATGTCATGTGATGTAGGGGGATACCTTCAATAGTGCCACCAAAAAAGAATACTTGATGCTCAGCTTAAAGTTTGGCTTTCAAGTTGTGGTGGAAAATCAACAAAGGAAGGGATCATAGACACAAAGAGACCCTTCGAATGAGTTGGTAAATAAAATGACAAGATTGTAGTTGTTGATTACTTCTCCAATATATTGAAAATTGATTTTACCCATCAATTAATTATGTCTCTATATGTTTTAAGTAGGTAAGCAACATTGGTTCATTTGACAATGGTGGACAACAACCCCATGATACTAGTGGTTCACAAACCCATCACCATATGCATGCCTTTAAAATAAAATGTATAATATGATGATTATAAATATTTTCCTCAGATGGTGTACTTATAACTTTTTTTGTTTCAATGGCAGAGCATGTAGATGAGGGTGCTCGAAGAGGAGAGGAACCAACGACAATCCAACTAATGGTCTCCACTACTCCTCTAGGTAAAAAAGATAGTAATGATATTCATACTAATGAAACACTACTATGAATAATAACTAACCATGAACTTTTAACGCTTTTTGTTATTGTAGTGGATGTGCCCCTTGTAGTGCATCAACGTCCACGTCGCACCTACAACAAATTTTTTGAAATATCTCACTATCGTTAGACTTCTAACGAACTTTGACCATGTCAAAGTTGACCAAGCAAATGACCATTAAACGCTTTCAAACAATTATTTTTTACTTCCGATGATGTTCTTTGTAAGATTGACGATGTAATAAAATCATCGTACTTACAATGAACCTCAAGGAGCCGAGAAAATTTATTAAAATTTTAATAAGTATGTAGTAATTTTCGATTGTACAATCAATTTTATCCTTATCATCATGATATTTCGTCAAATATTGACCCCATAAGTACTAGTGTATCCTTCCACTTTCACTGTCACGCAATCAAGCACCCAACCACCTATCACGAATAGTTAGAGGAAGGATAGTTTCCCCCACTTCAAAGAATGCTCCAAATATCCATTGTCGATTGTCTCGGGGAAGCCAAGCAATGCCTTTTTAGTTACAATTTCAATGTCAGTCTAAGGAAGGCTTTTCCTCCCTAGATTTAAATTGCTCCATTTTCATTTGGCAATTAGCATTTTCCTTTCCTTCAACATTTCTTCTTCACACATTTTTGTCTAGTCCGTGTTGTGGTTTAATATCATTTTGAGTAGAAAGGGGAATGGATCCTAATCTCTATACACACACTCATGCTCCAATTATACCCTTAGCGCTAATCTCGTGATTGGTTTTAAAATTGAAGATCCTTAACCACAATTATTTACCACTCACACATGATTGTTCCTGAGAATATGAGAGGAAAAGACCAGGTCCCCATGAGCAGTGCTTACCCTATCCATCCAGTGCCCTGAGAATTAGCTTTATCAATTCTTATGGTATAATTAATTTACAATATTAGAAGTTGGATTTGTTTTCTTATTTATCTTGAGTCTCCATCATAATCAAGCTATCATATTTCATGATGCTTTCATGCATATCCTTTTGTGCCCATGAAATTGTAGCATATGTTCCTAGTCAAACCAATCAACATGATCATTTTCCAATCAAAAGCGAAGTCGGAAATAATGAATGAATCCACATACATTTTAAATTCATAGGCATTGTTTATCATTTTTCTTCTTGGATGATTTCTTTGTTTTTCAAATGGTGTTTGGGAATGGTAAGGTAATAGTTTATATTGTACTTAGATTTCTACTACCATTTCTCCAAGTCACTTACACAATGTTGCATAATGAAATCTCCTCTCACATAACACATTGTCACAGTAGTGAGCTGGAAAATATGAGCATTTAGGAACCTTGAGGAATCTCAAACCCTTTCCAAATCTGTAATATTGTTTTTCTCACAAGATTCCCTTGAAAATTTGATGAAGAAACCAACAGAGAAATGGTCATGGAGACTATCATTATGTATTTTCTAATCTTATTATGATGTGTTTCTATTGACATGGATGAGTTACAAGGCATATATATGGTTTCTAAAAGTCAATGTAGCAAAAGAAGGTAGTTCATGAAGTTGTTCTAGAGAGGGAAGTGTCATTAGAGTCAAAAACAAAGAAGGTTCCAAGGCCTATCTTTGGAGATTCCATAGAATGTAAAATTGACTCAGGAGCTAGTTATCAATGGGGAAAAATCTACCAAATTATCATGGAGGAAACATACCTAGAACTTCCACTGCAACCATGCAATACAAACCCAAATGCTAGGATGTCTTAGACCATTAGAAGACTTGATCTTCATAGTGTAGTAGCTAGACTAGTTGTAATGTTTTGCAACGAGATCATTTGATGGTGGATCAATCATATGGATGTAGAGAACAAATTGATAAGAAACAATGAAGGAAAGGCCATCACATCCTTTAATCCCTCAAAGCTTAGATGTATGCTATGAATTCCCTAGACTCAAGGTTGATCTCACTGATGAGTGGGTCCTTTAGTTCATGCTTAACTATGATGAACTCCTAAACCACTAGTGGATTGTTGAAAAAGCCTATAGGTCATGATGATTGGGTGTGTATTCGACATTCAATCCCAGGACACCTTACAAGTTCAAAGAAGTCGGGTTTCCATTACTATATCAAGTGATGAAGGTCGTAATGATCTTCAACTAGTCCTCTATCTTGATTTCTACATTAAGTCACACCATTTCTAGAGTCAAATACAACACTATGAGGATCCATCCAACATTCTATGTTGAAATGCAAACTTTGGATAAAACGTACCATATCGCAAAGGTCAAAAGGTTGAAAGTTTTCAAACCCTGGAATAAGGTGCAAGAATAATATATTTAGGCATGCATCATACAACAATTGATCTATGGATCAAATGGATTGGGTGATGAAACACAACAAAATAGTTCAAAGTTTGTATCTTGTGATTAGTCATGGAATCAAAGCTTTTATAAACACTACGAACATAAGACCCACAACATAGTTGCCCCCACTTCATCGAATGCTCCAATTATCCATTGTCAATTGTCTCAAGGAAGCCAAGTAATGCCTTTTCAATTACAATTTTAGTTTCAATCTAACATTTTTCCTCCTTGCTTTGTTTTCTCTAGCATTTCCCTCCCCTTTAGCATTTATGCTTTACACTTTTAGTCCTTGCTATAGTTTAAAATCATTTTGAGTAGGAAGGGGAATTAAACCTAAGCTCTTTGCACATATTTGTGCTCCACTTGTACCCTTTGCGCTAAGTTCACAACTAGTTTCAAAATTGAAGATCCCTAACCACAATTGTTTACCACTCACACATGACCATTCCAATGATTGTGGCATGAGAAGAGCAAGTCCCCATGAGAGAAATGCTTACCCTAGCCATTCAATGCTTTGACACTTAAGGCTTAGTGACTCCTATCACTTAATTGATCCATGGGATTAGAAGTCATCTTTGTTTTCTTGTTTATCCGGACTCTCCATCATAATCAAGCTAGAAAATTTCCACATACTTTCATGCACAACATTCCATGCCCATTAAAATGTAGCATAGGCTAGTCAACACAATCATTTTCTAAAGAAAAGCAAAGTTGACAATAATGAATGAGTCCACGTATATTTTAAATTCATAGGCACTATTTAGAGACTTGCTTCTTAGATGATTTCTTCTTTTTTCAAATGGTGTCTAGCATTGGTAGGGTAATAGTTTATGTTGCGCTTAGAATTCTGCTACTGCTTCACCAAGTCACTTGCACAGAGCTACAGAATGGACTTTCCTCTGATGGAATACATTTTTATAGAAATGGGATGGCAGTGGCAACCAAACGAGAAAACATTCCATGTATACTATCAAGTATTTGTGGGAGCATTATATGCCCTAACTCGATCTAAACCGCTTATCCTGTACCCATTTAAGGATCGATTTGAGGGTTTATTTATTCGAAGATTCAGTAGCCAAATGCGCTTCTGCATATCCATCGGTGGAGAGTGGAGTTTAAGAAAAGTAAATTCACCATACCATACGACTATTCTTCCAAATTTGTTCACTCAGAAAATCGATGATTCCCATTCTTCCAAATCTGTGAAAAAAAAAACCGATGATTCCCATTCTTCCAAATCTGTGAAAAAAAAAACCGATGATTCCCATACATCCAATAACCCCTCATTCCGTTGCTCGGAAACCTCATGATTCCCATTCCTCCAAACTTGTAAACAAAATCCCTCATTCGGTTGCCGGGATTTGAACCAAGAAAACCGGTGATTCTCATTCCTCTAAACATGTAAAATAAATGCCTCATTCCGTTGCCGGGATTTGAACCCGGGTCGCCTGGGTGAAAACCAGGTATCCTAACCGGACTAGACGACAACGGAGATATTTTATAACTATCCGGGAATAACTGACAGAAATAAGTAGGTGGATACTTTTCCATAGCTGTTAATCATGTATTTCAAATGCGCAGATAAACTTTTTAATATCTGCCATCAGAGTGGCGCAGCGGAAGCGTGGTGGGCCCATAACCCACAGGTCCCAGGATCGAAACCTGGCTCTGATATTTAGATCAGATGTGGCTTCAATTCTGTTTTCTGTCCCTCTCCTCCATTAAAAGGATAAGCGGAGGAGCCGATTTCTACTTTGTTTCCCGACTTGACTTCCACTTCTTTAGTACTCCATACATCCTGTAGATTTAGCAGATGATAATTTTTCTCAAAAGAGGACATGTAAGAGCATGAAAAGCAAAAGTTGGTGATGCTGTTGTCTACTTACATTTGACAACAAGAGTGGAGGCTGAGTCACAAGTTATTGGTATATCTGGCTTGCGGGCTGTTGGATATACTCTTGGGAGGTTGCTGTTCCCATGGTTAAAAAAAACAAGAGTGGAGTCTTTTTTAGTACTCCATACATCCTGTAGATTTAGCAGATGATAATTTTTCTCAAAAGAGGACATGTAAGAGCATGAAAAGCAAAAGTTGGCGATGCTGTTGTGGAGTTGCTACTTACATTTGACAACAAGAGTGGAGTCCATGGAGATTGTGGAAGGAAGAGGAATGTTTATAGAACTAAGTGATGATAGTAACGAAGAGAAGGAAGAAGAGATTTCACAACTAGACCCTATGTTAACATTTGCATTAAAGGAAAGAGTAATTCAAATAATTAAAAATTTGGGAGGAAGACCGAAATTTAACATTGTTTCATATGCTAGAAAACTAAATCCAAAAGAGCTAATAAATTAGATTAGAGAATTTTTTATTTTATTTCCTTATATAATTTGGAGTCAGATTTATCTGCACGAAATTAATAGGTCTTACCTTATTATGGTGGGATATTTGCAATTGTGAAGACAATTAAACATGAAGTATAAAATTCAAAGATGGGATCAATGGCTAGGGAAATTAATGGCTAGGGAAATTAAAAGGTAAATTTTTTCCCTCTAATTTTGATTTGAATTTGTTGAGAAAGTTGCATTATAATCTAAGGTAAATTTTTTCCCTCTAATTTTGATTTGAATTTGTTGAGAAAGTTGCATTATAATCTTAGAGAGAGAAGAATGTTAAAGAGTATACATAAGAGTTACGTAGGTTGTCAATTCAATTATGGAAAAGTAGTGAGAGTGTTAAATCCATTGCAAATGTTAATGATTTAAGATTTGACATACAAGATGAATGTTTGATCACTGTCATATTCTTATCAATTAGTTTAAAGCATTGAAGAGAAATTTTCCAAGAAGCAATAAAGAACAAGAGGAAGAGGAAAGCAATTTGTAGAAAGAGGATAATCTAGTGGAAGAAAAGAAGAACAGGCCGGTGCAAGTTCTAAAAATAAGAATTTCAGAAGTGGTTATGATTCCAATAGAGGACATGGATATGGTAGCGGTGGAGAAAGATTCTTGGGAACATGCTTCAAGTGTGTTGCATAAGGAAATAAAGCAAGCAAATATCCAAAGAATGTGAATGAAGAAAGAAGACAAGAATCTAAAATTCATGTGACTCGAGAAACATCATTAGTGGTGGAAAACAATGTGTATGAAATTAATTGAGAACATGAGAATCTCATGTTCCAAAATAGTTTGGTTGAAACCAAAGAAGACACATGAAGAAAAAGAGCATTCATAGTGGAATACCATCTTCAAAACCATTTGTAAAAATGGAGATAAATCTCATTCTTTGATTGTTGATAGTGGTAGTGCAAAATCCCTGGTTTCTACTAAAGTAATTAAAAAGATAAATTTGAAATGTATACCACATCCTAGTGCTATGAGGTTTCATGGATATGGAAAGGAAATTAAGTAGCAATGTTGAAGAAATGTCTAATTAGTTTTTCGATTGCGAATTATTATGAGGAGGTTATTTGTGATGTGTTTTCCATGGATGCTTGCCACATTTTGTTAGGAATGCCTCTCACGATGGCTAGAAAAATACCTATCTAATTGGTGTTGTAGTCTTTCCCAAAGATGTCGTTCCAACATAGAAGAATGTTGTTCCATCACTTATTGGTATTGTGTTTGAAGAATTCATAGATGTATGTGATTCCCATTGGTGAGAAGTATTTCTCATCAAATTGATTAATTTCTAGATCACATTTTCTAGACAAATCTCCTTAAAGATTGGTTCCTATTGAAAGAGAGGAGATTAATCGACAAGTTCAAGAGTTACTAGACATATCGGGATTGATCATAGAGAGTTTATGCCCATGTGCAATACTTTTTCTACTTGCATAAAAAAAAGGAGATGAATGGATGATGTGCATGGAATCCAGAGCCATAAGCAAAATAATTAGGAAGTTTAGGTTTCCTTTACCTCATATGGAGATCTAAAGAATTTTTTGAGTGGTAACATGTATTTTTCAAAGATTGATATGAAAAATGGATATGGTTAGATAAGGATTTGTGAAGACAACAAATGGAAAAAAAAACTTTCAAGACAAAAGAAAGAATTGTATGAGTGGTTGATTATTCTATTTGTAATCTACCCAACACATTCATGAGACTGATGATTGCGGTATCAAAACCTTATTTCAAATTTTTTTGATTGTTTATCTTAATGATATTTTGATTTTTAACACGACGAAAGAAGAATATATCAGGCGTGTGAGACAAGTCTTTGAGTGATTACAAAAAAGAGAAGTTGTTGATTAATCTCAAGAAGCATTTTTTCATATGATAAGAGTTGGTTTACTTTGGGTTGTGATTTTCCAAAATGGTTTGAATATGAATTTAGAGAAGGTGAAAGTGATTATCTAAAGCTTAGTTCCTAAAAGCATGTTCACGGTAAGAAGTTTCCCTGGATTGGCGAGTTTTTATCAAAATTTATTTGAAATTTTAGCGGCATATGCGCACTAATGTAGAAGAATCTTTGGGGATTTGGAAATCCCGCATACCAAAAACATATTTGCTTTCAATTCTCTGTTTTATTTCAAGTTTTCCAATTATTCAATAGAAATGGCGGTTTGAAATTTTCATCAACACACACTCGTCTCTTGGAATTAGATGTTGAATTTTGGATATGTTGTAGAAAAGATCATATTGTACCTTCACCCCAAATTCTAGAAGCAGATATGGAGTTCAGACCCCATGCCCAATTCCAAAACTAGTATGGAGAATTTTTTTTGTATAGACAATGGATTAGTATTTTGATCATCGCACACTCATATTTTAGAATCAATGTATGAAATTTTTATAGGATGTCAAGGACACATTTTTATACATACTTTCCATTTTTCAGATTAAAAAAAAAAAAACAAATAAAAAAAAATGATGCCATACAATTGTCCAAAACTACACACAATACTTTCTAGTTTTTTTTTCCTGCTAACGGAGGCATAGTATTTTGATCAATGTGTTCCCATACTTTGGAATTAAGGTCTAAAATTTGAATATATTGTATAGGAAACATTCCCATACATTCTCACCAAATTTCATAAAAGGGTGAGTTTCGGTGCTACATGGGTATTTTATAGGGCAAAATTTCTCCAATTGGCTATTTCTGGACATTTTCTAAAAAACAAATATTCACCAATTGGCCATTTTCTCATTCTAAATTCACCTATTTTTTACATAGAATATGATTAAATTGCTTATATTCGTCAAAATTTACAAGTTTTGATAGTAAATTGTATGTTTTTATTGAATATTCGCCTACATATCTATATGTATGATTTTTTCAGATTGAAATAGTCACCTAGAATACTATACATATGTATACTATTTGAATTCTTAAAAAATACCCTAGTGCTACTCCAAAGCCATGCCATGTTTAGAGATCATGCACAAAATTTTCTAGAAATAAAGGTTTAATTTTCATAACAAAATGTGTGTGTGAAATGTTTGTTCAAATTAATGCATTTATTGTTTTGCGATTTACTGTCATAGCTTCCATTGTGTGACTTTGATTCCAACCCCATGTTGCATCATGCAAGCTTGACTAAAAGCATGAGGAAGGGTAATTTTTAGTGGACAACAACAAATCGGTGGAGTTTTGATATTTTAAAGACAAAGGTATCAGAAAAATATGTTTTAGCATTACTAGATTTTAATAAAAAAATTCAAGTTGAGTGTGACCCTAATTTATCCTTAAAATTATCCTTTTTGTAATCCCCAATTGCATCAAGTGGTATGAGACCCTAATTTTTGTTACTCTATTGGTTGTGTTGTCCTTGATGATTGGTTGTTGAAGAGAATTCTATAGGAAGATTGTAGAATAGGGACATGATAAAGAGAATGTGTAGATAAGAGAAATTTTTGATAGAGAATTGTAAATAGAGGAGGTGGAGGAATTCCTCTTGGAAGAGGACATGTAAGATCTCGAAGAGAAAAAATTGGAGATGATATTTTATTACGCAATTGACAACAAGAGTGGAGTGCATGCACACTGCAAAAAGAAGAGGAGTGGCTACAAAACTAAACATTGAAAGTAATGAAAAGAGGGAACAAGATATTTCACAACTAGATCCTAGGATTTCACTTGCACTAGAGGAAATAATAATTCAAGAAATTACAAATTTGGGAGAAAGACTAAGGTTGGATAAATTTGCATATTCTGCAAAAATTAAATACCAAGGAGATAATAAATTGCATTAGAGATTTTTTTTTGTTTTTTAATTTGAACAAATCAAAGATCCTAGAAGACTTAAAATTGTTTGCAAATATTAAGAGGCCTTGCCTAATTATGGTGGGATATCTACAATTGCAAATACAATGAAATGGAAAGGAGAAAATTTAGAAATGGGATTGGGGTCTAGGGAAATTAAAAGGTAAAATCTCCCTTGGATGGTATCGAAGATTCTAGAAGAGTCAAATTTTTATTAGAGAATTTTTTATTTTATTTTCTTATATAATTTGAACTTGAACTAATCAAAGATTCTAGAAGAGTCAGATTTATATGCATGAAATTAACAGGTCTTACCTTATTATTGTGGGATATTTGCAATTGTGAAGACAATGAAACATGAAGAATAAAATTCAAAGATGGGATAAATGGCTAGGGAAATTAAAAGGTAAATTTTTTCCCTCTAATTTTGATTTGAATTTGTTGAGAAAGTTACATTATAATCTTAAAGAGAGATGAATGTTAAAGAGTATATATAAGAGTTATGTAGGTTTTCAATTCAATTATGGAAAAGTAGTGAGAGTGTTAAATCCATTGCAAATGTTAATGATTTGAGATTTGACATGGAAGATGAATGTTTGCTCATTGTAATATTCTTATCAATTGGCTTAAAGCATTGAAGATAAATTCTTATCTAAAATTCATGTGACTCAAGAAACATCATTAGTGGTGGAAAACAATGTGTATGAAATTAATTGAGAACATGAGAATCTCATGTTCCAAAATAGTTTGGTTGAAACCAAAGAAGACACATGAAGAAAAAGAGCATTCATAGTGGAGTATTATCTTCAAAACCATTTGTAAAAATGGAGATAAATCTTATTCTTTGATTGTTGATAGTGGTAGTGCAAAATCCTTGGTTTCTACTAAAGTAATTAAGAAGCAAAATTTGAAATGTATACCACATCCTAGTGCTATGAGGTTTCATGGATATGGAAAGGAAATTAAGTAGCAATGTTGAAGAAATGCCTAATTAGTTTTTCAATTGCAAATTATTATGAGGAGGTTATTTGTGATGTGTTTTCCATGGATGCTTGCCACATTTTGTTAAGAAGGCTTAGGCAATTTGATAGGAATGCCTCTCACAATGGGTAGAAAAATACTTATCTAATTGGTGTTGTAGTCTTTCCCAAAGATGTTGTTCCAACGTAGAAGAATGTTGTTCCATCACTTATTGGTATTGTGTTTGAAGAATTCATAGATGTATGTGATTCCCATTGGTGATAAGTATTTCTCATCAAATTGATTTAATTTCTAGATCACATTTTCTAGACAAATCTCCTCAAAGATTGATTCCTATTGAAAGAGAGGAGATTAATCGACAAGTTCAAGAGTTACTAGACATATCAGGATTGATCATAGAGAGTTTATGCCCATGTGTAGTACTTTTTCTACTTGCATCAAAAAAAGGAGATGAATGGATGATGTGCATGGAATCCAGAGCCATAAACAAAATAATTAGGAAGTTTATGTTTCCTTTACCTCATATGGAGATCTAAGGAATTTTTTGAGTGGTAACATGTATTTTTCAAAGATTATATGAAAAATGGATATGGTTAGATAAGGATTTGTGAAGACAACAAATGGAAAAAAAAAAAATTCAAGACAAAAGAAAGAATTGTATGAGTGGTTGATTATTATATTTGTAATGAGAAATCTACCCAACACATTCATGAGATTGATGATTCAGGTATCGAAACCTTATTTCGGAAAATTTTGATTGTTTATCTTAATGATATTTTGATTTTTAACATGACAAAAGAAGAATATATCAGGCGTGTGAGACAAGTCTTTGAGTGATTACAAAAAATAGAAGTTGTTGATTAATCTCAAGAACCATTTTTTCATATGAGAAGAGTTGGTTTACTTTGGGTTGTGATTTTCCAAAATGGTTTGAATATGAATTTATAGAAGCTCAAAGCGATTATCTAAAGCTTAGTTCCTAAAAGCATGTTCACGGTAAGAAGTTTCCATGGATTGGCGAGTTTTTATCAAAATTTATTTGAAATGTTAGTGGCATATGCGCTAATGTAGAAGAATCTTTGGGGATTTGGAAATCTCACACACCAAAAACATATTTGCTTTCAGTTCTATGTTTTATTTCAAGCTTTCCAATTATTCAATAGCAATGGTGGTTTGAAATTTTCATCAACACACACTCGTCTCTTGGAATTAGATGTTGAATTTTGGATATGTTGTAGAAAATATCATATTGTACCTTCACCCCAAATTCTAGAAACAGATATGGAGTTCAGACCCCATGCCCAATTCCAAAACTAGTACAGAGATAAATTTATGTATAGACAATGGATTAGTATTTTGATCAGCGCAAACTCATCTTTTAGAATCAAGGTATGAAATTTGAATAGGATGTCAAGAACACATTTTTATACATACTTTCCAAATTTCAAAAAGAATTGATGCCATACAGTTGTCCAAAACTAACACACAATACTTTCCATCATTTTTTTTGGTGCTAACAGAGGCCTAGTATTTTGATCAGTGTGTTCCCATACTTTAGAATTAAGGTCTAAAATTTGGATATATTGTATAGGAAACATTCCTATATATTCTCACCAAATTTCATAAAAGGGTGAATTTCAGTGCTACATGGGTATTTTATGGGGGCAAAATTTCTCCAGTTGGCTATTTATAGTTATTTTCTGAAAAAAAAATCTTCACCAATTGGCCATTTTCCCATTCTAAATTCACCTATTTTTACATAGAATATGATTAAATTGATTATACTTGTCAAAATTTACAAGTTTTAATAGTAAATTATATGTTTTTATTGAACATTTGCCTACATATCTATATGTATGATTTTTTCAAACTCAAATAGTCACCTAGAATACTATACATATGTATATTATTTGAATCCTTAAAAAATACCCTAGTGCTACTCCAAATCCTTTCCATGTTTAGAGATCATGCACATAATTTTCCAGAAATAGAAGTTTAATTTTCATAACAAAATGTGTGTGTGAAATGTCTGATCAAATTAATGCATTTATTGTTTTGTGGTTTTCTCTCATAGCTTCCATTGTGTGAATTTGATTCCAGCCCCATGTTGCATAATGCAAGCTTGACTAAAAGCAAGAGGAAGGGTAATTTTTAGTGGAAAACAACAACTCGGTGGAGTTTTAATATTTTAAAGACAAATGTATCAGAAAAAACATGTTTTAGAATTACTAGATTTTAATAAAGATTTTCAAGTTGATTGTGACCCTAATTTATCCTTAAAATCATCCTTGTTATAATCCCCAATTCCATCAAGTGGTATGAGACCCTAAATTTGTTTTCCCTATTGGTTGTGTTGTCAATGATGATTGGTTGTTGAAGATAATTCTATAAGAAGATTGTACAATAGGGACATGATAAAGAGAATGTGTAGATAAGAGAAATTTTTGATAGAGAATTGTAGATAGAGGAGGTAGAGGAATTCCTCTTAGAAGAGGACACGTAAGATCTCAAAGAGAAAAAATTGGAGATGATATTTTGTTACATAATTGACAACAAGAGTGGAGTGCATGTGAACTGCAAAAAGAAGAGGAGTGGCTACAAAACTAAACATTGAAAGTAATGAAAAGAGGGAACAAGAGATTTCACAACTAGATCCTAGTATTTCACTTGCACTAGAGGAAATAGTAATTCAAGCAATTACAAATTTGGGAGGAAGACTAAGATTGGATAAATTTGCATATTCTGCAAAAATTAAATACCAAGGAGATAGTAAATTGCATTAGAGAATTTTTGTTTGTTTTTTAATTTGAAAAAATCAAAGATTCTAGAAGAGTTAAATTTGTGTGCAAATATTAAGAGGCCTTGACTAATTATGGTTGGATATCTGCAATTGAAAATACAATGAAATGGCGAGAAAATTTAGAAATGGGATTAGATGCTAGGAAAATTAATAGGTAAAATTTCCCTCTAATTTGTCTTTGAATTTTTTGAGATAGTGATGTAATCTTATAAATAGAGAAAGGATTGTTAAAGAGTATACAAAGAGTGTTGTAGTTGATCAATTCTATCATGGAAAAGTATCAAGGATGTTGAATCTATTGCAAATTTTACTAGATTGGGATTTACCATACAGGATTAAATAAGTTTGATGAATGGTTGATCAATGTCAAAGTCTTACCAATCAACATTAAACATTGCAAAGAAATTGTCCAAGAATAAGTAAGGATCAAAATGAAGTGGAAATCAATTTGTAAAAAGAGGACAATCAAGTGGAATAAAAGAAAAGTAGCCAATGCAAGTTTTGAAAATTAGAATTTCAAATGTGGTTATGATTCCAACAAAGAACATGGATATGGTTGTGGCAGAGGAAGATTAATGAGCACATGCTTCAAGTGTGGAACACAAGGAAAGAAAGCAAGTGAATTTCCACAGAATGTGAATTATGGAAGAAGAAAAGAAGCTACAACTCATGTCACTAAAGAAACATAATCAATGGTGGAAAATAATGTGTCTGAAGTTCATTGAGAATATGAGAATCTCATGTTCCAAAGATTTTTTTTTTTTGACCAAAGAATATGGATGACGTCAAAGAGCATTCATAAAAGAAGACAATCTTCAAAACCATTTACAAGGATGGAGGTAAATATTATTTTATTGTTGATAGTTCTAATACAAAAACTTAGTTTCAACTAAAGTAATTAAGAATATAAATTTGAGATGTATACCACATACTAGTGCTTACAAGGTTTCATGGCTTACAAAGGAAATTAAGTACCATTGTTAGAGTAATGTCTAATTAGTTTTGAAATTGAGAGTTATTATGATGAGGTTATTTGTGATGTGTTATCCATGGATGCATGCCACATTTTGTTAGGAAGACCTTGACAAGTTGACTAGTATTTTTTCTCTTGATGGGAAGAAAAACACCTCTTAGATGGAGAAGGGAGGAAATAAGTTACAACCACTAACAATGGAGGAGGAAATTGAAGAAGACTCTAACATTAAGGTGATGTTTTGTTATAGTACGTAATTTTCAAAGTAAGCTAAAATGACCAAACGTTGTTTTGTAGTCTTTCCCAAATGGTAAGTTACTTGAATAATTTAGAGATGTAATTTCAAAGGATATGCTAATAATATTTTCACATGTGAGAAGTATTTCTCATCAAATTGATTTGTTTCTTGGATCACATCTTCCAAACAAAGCTCCTTGTAGATTGATGCCTCTTGAAAGAGGAGATTAATCGACAAGTTCAAGAGTTACTAGATAAAGTATTGATCAAAGAGATTTTAATCCCATGTGTAGGACTTGTTGTACTTGCACCAAAGTAAATAGGTGAATGGAGGATGTATATGGATTCTAAACAACCAAGCAAAGTCAATTAATCTACATGTGAAATGTGTAGACTTTTTGCAAAGTTATTCTTTTGTTTTGAAACATAGATCAAGAAATTTTAACCATGTAACAAATGCATTAAGTATAATATCAACATAGTTTTTTTGACCATGTATGTTGATGCTATTGGATTGGAAAGCATGAAAGAGTTATATGCAACATATGCAAATTTAGTAGTGGCATGGATAACATGTAAGAAGCCATGGAGAGAATATAGGACAACACATTTGGACTACTTCATTTAGGAGGGTTTCTTGTTCAAGAATAATCATTTGTGCAAACTAAGAGGTTCAGTAAGGGATATTTTAATTGATGAATTGCGTAATGGTGATTCAAGTGGTCATTTTGTATTGATAAACATGAATTTTTGGTGGAAGAAAGGTACTAGCAATGAGGCATTACAAATGATGTGAAGAAAAGGGTGGAGTGTTGTTGAATTCATCAATTGACAAAAGTTAGAAGTCAAAACATGAAGTTGTGTACACCATTCCCTGTACTAGAAGCTTCGTGGGAAGACTTAAGTGTGGATTTTGTTCTTGGTTTACTAAGAATGCAAAGAGATAGCAACTCAATTTTTGTTGTTCTTGATCGTTTTTTGAGTTGAAACCTTTAATTCCTTGTAATAAGACATCATATGAAACACATGCCATTGTTTTATTCTTCAAAGAGATTGCTAGATTGTGTAGATTGCTACAAATGATCAATTCAGATAGAGACAATAAATTTCTTGCACATTTTTGGAGGATTTTGTGGAATAAAATGGGCATGGAATTACAATTTAGTTATCCTATCATCCATAAAAAAAATGGGTAAATTGAAGTGGTAAACACAAGTTTAGGTAATCTATTGAGAATCTTAGTTGGGGAGAATTCATGAAAATGGGACTTAGTCTTGCCACATTCATCATTTGCACAAAAATTGTTTCTAAATAGATCTATAGGAAATAGTTTATTCTAGATTGTGGATGGAAGATGTCCATAGGGGTAAAATGATTGCTAAGTTTTCTGGATGTGAGTAAGAAAAGAATGACAAATCCTTTTGTTAATTATATCAATAAAGTTCATAAATAGGTTTGTGAATAGTGGCAACAAACTTATTAGAGGTATAATATTAGTATATATTTGAGAATAAGATATAAGCAATTTGTTAAAGGGGATTTGGTGTTAGCTCATCTACAAAAGAAGACATTTCCTTGAGGGGTTTATAACAATTTAAGACCAAAGATCAAGATTGGACCATGTAATATTTAAAAAAAATTATCAAATAATTCTTATAGAAATGAGTTTCCAGTGGGTTTGGATATTTATCCTATCTTCAATATTTCTAATTTTGTATGAGTATCATGAGGGTACGATGATAGCCCTGTTAGCTCATCAAAGTTAATAATTTTTTTGGGCATTATTGGAGGATGTTGTGGAAGAAAATGAGAATTAGATTGCAATCAGTTTTTCCTATCATCCATAGATAGGGGGGGATTAAATGGTCAATAATATTTAGGTAATTTGTTGAGAAGTTTAGTTGGAGGGAAGCTGAGACAATACGACTTAGTCTTGGTGCATGAAGAATTCATATATATAAATTATGTGAATCAATCTATGGGTTAAAGTCCATTCCATGTTGTATTTGGAAGATCTCCAAAGGGGGTAAATGATTTGTTGACTTTGTTGGATGCAAGTTATAAAAGTGTTTATGTTGAGTCTTTTGTTGATTATACGAGGAAAGTTAATAAATAGGTTCATGAACGGTTACAACAAACTTATTAAAAATATAAGATGAATGCAAATTTGCAAAGAAGAGATAAGAATTTGACTTAAGAAGATTTGGTGTTATTTCATTTAAGGAAGGAGAGATTTTCTTAAGGAATGCATAACAATTTAAACCCAAAGAAGACTGGATAGGGTAATATTTCATGGAAATTCTTGAACATTGATTATAAAATTGAGTTTCCAAGTGGTTTGGATATTTCTCCTATATTCAATATTTCTTATTTATATGAGTATCAAGTGGATATTCATGATATCCCTAAAGATGTAGAAGTGAAAAAATGGGTCAACGAAATTCTATACAAGTAACCTAATGTGATTGAAGAAATTTTGGTTGAAATTTTTTGTAAATTCACAAAGCTACATGGTTATTAATAATTTTTGGTCAACTGGAAGCACATGGTTGTGGATAAGGAAAATTAGTGTTTGAAGATGGATTGGGGTAGTTTTGGGTGGTCACTAGATGGTTTTGCCTTACTAATTATGTGAACAACATTATCAGAAAAATTCTTAAGAGAGTTTAATGCAAGGGAATTGTTGGTGAGCCTATGATCTTACATGAGCAAATCATAACTTTCATTTGCATTCCCCGTTTATTTGAATTTCTTTTTCTTTCAGGTTTATGATTAGTTCGAATTTGAATTATTTACCTGAATGACCAAACAAATAAGTATGAGTAGGTAAAGGGTGAACAATTTGAGTTATGTGGCACCATTTCTCAAAGAGAAACTTGTTACATAGGTGGCGTTGATCTACACGTATAAGGTGAGTAATGAAAGTCCTACTTTGCTACACATATTAAATATTGATAGCGATTATATGTAACGAATAGATAGAGGAAGGATGGCTACCCCCACTTCACAAAATGCTCCAATTATTCATTGCCAAATATCTCAATGAATCCAAGTAATTCCTTTTTAGTTAGAGTTTCAATTTCAATCTAAGTAAGGTTTTTCATCTCTATATTTAAATTGTTCCATTTCATTTGGTAATTATCAATTCCACTTCACACATACCTGTTGAGTCCTTGTTATGGTTTATCTTCATTTTTGGAATAGAAAAGGGAATGTAACCTAATATCTCTACACATATTCACCATCCAATTGTACCCTTGGTGCTAAGTTCACGACTAGTTTCAAAATTGAAGATCTATAACCACAATTGTTTTTCACTCACACAAGAATATTCCCCCAATTTTGGCATGAGAAGATCAAGTTCCCATGGGAGCAGTGTTTACCATAGCCATCCAACTCCCTAACACTTAGCTTCATCAATTCTTGTCGCTTAATTGATACATGAGAATAGAATCCAACTTTGTTTTCTTGTTTATCACAACTCTACATCATAATCAAGATATGATATTTCCTAATGATTTCATTCCCAACCTTATGTTCCCATGAAATTATAGCATAGGCTAGTCAACCTAATCAACATAATAATTTTCTAATCAAAAGTGAATTTGACAATAATGAATGAAGCCATAGACATTTAAATTCACAAGCATCGTTTAGACACTTGCTTCTTTGATTATTTCTTCTTTTTGGAAATGGTGTCTAGGAATGGTACTGTAATAGTTTATATTACACTTACACTTCTTCTACCATTTCACCAAGTCACTTGCACAAAGATGCAAAATGAACTTTCCTCTCACAAAACACATTATCACAATGGTGAGCTAGAAAATTTGAGCATTTAGAAACCTTGAGGAATCTCATACCCTTTCCAAATCTATAGTATTATTTTTCTCAGGAGATTCCCTTGAAAGTTTGACGAAGAAACCAACAGAGAAATGACCATGAACTATGCCATTTTGTATTTTATAATCTTACTAATGTGTGTTTCTATTGACATGGATGAGCTATAGGTTACATATATGGCTTCTAAAAGGAAACATTATCAGAATAAGGTAATTCATGAAA